>CAMZMU010000043.1:59307775-59523644 GCA_947311845.1 Poa pratensis | reverse complement strand
CGCCCGGAGCGCGCGGCCGAGCCGCCGCGGCTCGGTCCAGTATCTGTGGAAGACCGCCCAGAGGACGAGCAGCGAAGCGAAACCGCAGAGCAGGCTCCATGGTGAAGGAGAATCCGCACCACCTCCGAGCGTAGTCGCTGCTGCTGCTACATCGACCTCCATTGTTTTCCTGTACTGATCGATTTGTGTGCTCTTCTAGAGGCTGTCAAACTCGAGCTGTACAGGTGGCAGAGGTTGGCGTGGAAACGTAATGTTTTATAGGCACTGCAGGAAGTACTGTCGCCGGCCGATGATAGGTGCTTTGCTCAGCATCACATGTTCTTCTGCTCTTTGTTTCCCGGTAAGGATTTCTTGGCGGCCACGGATGTGAATTGTGAATTGTGGAATGGCGCAAGCAAAAGCTGGATTTGTTGTTTCCAGCGACAAAACTTGGCAGAGACGTCGTAACTGTAAACCAGGATCGATGTTGCTTCCGTTTCTATAAACCGGGAACGAAAGGATACATCATTTGCAGTTTCGTACGTGTTTTCCTTTGTTCTTTGAGCGGAGATAGGTGGGACTTGCAAGCAGGGACCAGCGTCTAAATCAACGCCCTTGTGCACGTACGGCTCTCTTCATGGTCGTCTCCTAATCAACGCTCTCAACAAAGAAGCTAATAGATGCCGCCCTTAGAGCATCTCCAAGCATGTCCCTCAAATCCGCCCCAAACGGCCGGGCGGACAGCCCGGATGGCATTTGGGCCAAAATCCTTGACCCAACCAGCTCCCCTATAGTCAGCCCAAACGTCCGGGCTGTCCGGCACACCCCAAAGGCAGCACATATGTAGGGCGGGTTTGGGGCCGCCCGGACGCGTCCGCCACGTCGGATCTGTCAAGGCGGGCCTACCCAACTTTCCCCTCAAATCGGCCGGAATTCCCCTTCCACCACCGCTCCGTCCAGTTTTGCCCGCCCACTGTTCTCCGCCGCCGCCCCCGAAGGCACAGACTCCGCGCCCAAGTCCGGGGCAACCGCCGGAGCCCTTTGGGAGCCGCCGGAGCCCGTTTTGACATAGTTTGCGGTACGTTTTGCATCGGCGGACATCCACCTCGCTCTCAAAGTGTTTGTTGAAACGCCGGAGCCGGATTTTTGAGAAATTTTTCATGCATGTAGGCATGAATTCTTCGTCCGATGAGGACCATGATTACTCGGCCGTCGATGACTTCATTTACAAGGAGTTCGTCGAAGGGTTGAGTGATGAAGACAAGCTTGACGACGGAGACGAAGAACGCCATGTCCATGATGAGCATGCAAGAGGAATTGGAGAAGGAGGAGCATGTTCTTAACTTCAAGGGATCAATTAAGGGGCGGATCACCGTGAAACGTGACAGGCTCAAAGGAGCTCGAGATCTCTATGACGATTACTTCAAGCGTCCGAATCCGGTGTTTCATGAGGGTTTTTTCCGACGCCGGTTCCGGATGAGCTCAGGGCTGTTTGAGCGCATACAGGAGGAAGTCACAAAATATGATGATTTATTTCAAGTTGAGGTATGATTGCTGCCGGAAGTTATCCTTCTCCCCTATGCAGAAATGCACCGCTGCTTTGAGGATGCTCGCCTATGGGAAAGCTGTTGATGCCGTAGATGAGTATGTCCGAATGGGAGAGAGTACATGCATTGAGGCTATGGAGCACTTTGCATACGCTGTCGTGAAGGTTTTTGGGCCAAGATATCTGCGAGAACCTAATGCTGAGGATACCGCAAGGCTACTTGCACTAGGAGAAGCAAGAGGATTTCCTGGAATGCTAGGTTCAGTGGATTGCATGCATTGGCAATGGAAAAACTGTCCAACGGGATTGCATGGGCAGTACCAAGGGCACAGCAAGGAGGCTACAATTGTACTTGAAGCTGTGGCATCCCAAGACTTGTGGATTTGGCATGCTTTTTTTGGCATGCCCGGTTCTCACAATGATATCAATGTGCTTCAGCGCTCTCCCCTGTTCAAGAGGCTTTGTGATGGGGAAGCTCCACCATGCAACTACACCGTCAACGGACACGACTACACCATGGGTTACTATCTTGCAGATGGTATATATCCTCAGTGGGCGGCTTTTGTGAAAACTATAAGTAATCCCACTACTCCCAAAAGAAAAGCATTTGCAGCTGCGCAGGAATCAGTTAGGAAAGATGTGGAGAGGGCATTTGGTGTGTTGCAGACTCGTTGGGGCATAGTTCGTGGAGCGGCTATGATGTGGGATCCGGAGGTTCTATGGCAGGTCATGACTTGTTGTGTAATTTTGCACAACATGATTGTGGAGGATGAGGGAGAAGGGGCTGCTCGCGTTGACTTTGAGAAGCCCGGAGAACATGTCCACCTACCTGAACAAGAAGCAGAGTATGTCTTGCAATTCCTTGAGATGCATCGACAACTTCGTGATCAAGTTGTGCACACCCAACTACTCACAGATCTGGTGGAACACATGTATGTCTTCATGGGGAGGGACTGATTTGTCCGGCTACTTTTATTTGTTTAAGTACAATTATTAATTGTAATAACATGGTGTGAACTTTTTTAAAACATCAAAACTATCTCTATGATGGACGTTGCATGGCTTGCATGGATTTGGGCGTCAATTTTTGTGCATTGTGGTTGTAGGAGCCCAATTTTGGGGGTCGTCCGGTCGGTGTCCGCGGACGCGTCCGGGCGCGTCCGGGCGCAGTTTGGGGGGCGGATTTGAGGGCTCCGCTTGGAGATGCTCTTAGAGCATCCACACTGCCGGACCGCCCGGACGCTTAATATATAGACACTTAAGTATTAAAAAATAATCTCAGTAAATCCAATATTCAGCTAAATCTGGTAGCTTGCAACGCTGGATGCTTCAATCCGGCCCTAATGAAAATAGCTAAGCGCGCAACAGCCCAACGCTGAATATCTAGCGCCTTATGAATTTGCTAAGTCATAGTCGATTGTCTTTTTTTAACGGTTTTGCTAATTCTCAGCTAGCTGGGATTTAGGTTAGGTCTCAGTCAACTCCCTGACTGTCCGATCATTCTGCTTTGCGATTCGCGCTTGTTGTTGGGTTAGCCCGTTTGTGTAGTTGTTCTTGTTGTTGGGCTTGTTTGTCGTTTTTTTTCCTAAGGTGTGAATTAAGTTTTCTGGGCTGGGCTGGGGAGTACTGTCATGCGTGCCAACTTGTTTTTTTTCCTAGCGATCAATGGTCTGGGCTGGGTCGTTGTTTGTTTATTGAGGTGCGAATTAAGCTTTTTTCCTATATGTTAGGAATTATTAACTGTACTAGTTTTTGTATGATCCGACTTAACAAAATATGTATCTATGTTTTTACTTTTGTTTATAGTGTAATGTGCCAAAGTAATTTTTTGTGAAGACAGTTGCTCTCTTTTGTTGTAGTTTTTTTTTTTTTTGATTGGATGATTTAGAATTGTGTACATTTATCTGTGTTTGGTGATTTGTCTTTTTTTGTGTTGTACGAAATTCACTTGATTCAGCTCGATTGAGATCGATCGGACATAATTAGTCGATGGCAAAACAAATCGACAAACTAGGTTGTCAGATGAAGGAATTAGCTACCAAAAATTTGAACGTGTTTGTTTAGATTATCAGCAGGTCTCGAGCTGAACATAGTAATCCTTCTTCTCGTCAATTTAAATTAAAGTACTAGTAGTAGCTGCTAGGGTTAAAAATAATCCGTTATGTCTTTTTTTTTGTCTTTGTTAAATTTTGTTTGTGTCTTGTTTATATTTTGAATATATGTCTCGCCTTTTTTAGTAGCACTTGATTCATCAATATAATATTATTTTTGGTTTTTGTGTTTTGATTTTTATCTCGAAGCCAGTTGCAACTGCACTTGTAACTGAGTTTTTTTCCGAGCCAGTTACAACTACACTTGCAACTGGGATTCTTTGAGTTTACAAGCTAGTTTTTTTTCATCTGAGATGTTTTTCTCTTTTGTGTTTTGTGTTTTATTTTTATATATTATATTTTTAATTATTATTTTTGTTACTTTTAGTATTATTATTTTTGTTTTTGTGTTTTGTTTTTATCTGAAAGCCAGTTGCAACTGCACTTGCAGCTAAGTTTTTGCTAAGCCAATTGTAACTACACTTGCAACTAAGTTTTTTCTGAGCTAGTTGCAACTGCACTTGCAACTGCGTTTTTTTTATGCTATAAGCCAGTTGTAACTGCACTTGCAACTTTTTTTTCTGAGCCAGTTGCCACTGAGATTTTCTCGAGTCTATAAGCCAGTTGCAACTGCGCTTGCAACTGAATTTTTTTCCGAACCAGTTGTAACTGCACTTGCAACTGGGATTCCCCGAGTTTAAAAGCCATTTTTTTTCATCCGAGATGTTTTTCTCTTTTGTGTTTTATTTTTATATATTATAATTTTAGTTATTATTTTTGTTAATTTTCTTATTATTATTTTAATTTTATTATCTGGAAGCCAGTTGCAACTGCACTTGCAACTGTGCTTTTTCTGATGCTATAAGCCAGTTGCACCTCCCTTGTAATTGAGTTTTTTCATAGCCAGTTGCAACTGCACTTGCAACTGTGTTTTTTTTCTGAGTTAGTTGCAACTTCAGTTGCAAGTGGGATTCCCCGAGTGTAGAAGCCAGTTTTCTCTCTTGTGTGTTTTTTTATATTATAATTTTAATTATCATTTTTGTTACGTTTCTTATTATTTTTAATTATTATTTTTTGTCTTTGTGTTTTTTATCTGAAAGCCAGTTGCAACTGCACTTGCAACTGAGTTTTTCTTGAGCCAGTTGCAATTGCACTTGCAACTAAGTTTTTCCTGAGATTTGAGATTTGATGCGCGGAGATTTATGATGGGATTTTTCCGTTGTTTTGTCCTTGTCAGGGCTGGTGTTGCCCATGAGGCCATGGACCTTTTCCCATTGTGTGTGTTCTGTTTTTTTCTCAAGTTTTTGTTGGACTTAATTTGTATATTTTCATAGAATTTTTTTTGTCTTTTTTATCATAGAGATTTGTAGCTCCATATTTTAATAATTTATTTCATAATTCTGCATACTAAAAAGCTCAGTTGCAATCCTGTTTAATTTTATGTAACTGGAAATGCAACCCCACCCGCAATTAGAAAATTTTCAGTTGCAACCCACTTGCAATTGGAAACAATATCAATTCTTACTGAAAAATTTCCAGTTGCAATTTCACCCGCAACTGGAAAATCTCTTTGCAACCCGTTTTCAACTAGAAATAATCTCACTAGTATATCTTTTTTATCTCATTTTCCTATTGTCATTTTACTTTGCCGAAGCATTTTTCTAGCATCCTTTGTTGGCCTATGAACAAAACAAACGATCATAGCTACCTGTTCAGGAAAAAAAATTGATCATAGATAGAGGCAATAGTCGTATCAAGTAGAAAGGCCGTGGACTAGTGGTGAGAGAGCAGCAGGCCCAGTACGTGCGTCAAGCCCATCCTACCCCATGCGATTTTCAGCTTGCGATTTTCAGCTAGCAAGAACAAGGATCGATCAGGAATATACATAACAGTTCTGTATCGATGAGTGACGTCAGCTGACTGAGAATTAGCTATTCTCAGTCAGCTGAGAGTTAGATGGACCATTTTTTTTAACTCTCAGTCACTTTTTTAAAAAGTGCAATCGCAGTACAAAGAAAAAAAGAAACGTGCAATTGCACATTTCTGGACTTTTCTGAGGTGACTGATACTTAAGAGAAAATCAACTGAGGCCCACATAAGAGTATCTCTAACAGAGCCATTAAAACGTGAAACCTTAAAACCTGTTTACGGTTCGCGAACGTCGCTTTTTTTGGGCCAAAACGAGCCGCGCCATAGCAAAAACCGCAAAACCGAACCTTAAAACAGAATATTCTCGTCTTTTCCTCAAATCTAATCATCGAAAGCCAAATGGGCAGGCAGCTAGCTCCGTCGTGCCATCGATCGATGGATGGAAGTACTAGCTCGTACCAGGTAGCTCGTGCGCTACTAGCAGTAGCAGGCCCGTCGGCGGGCAGCAGGCAGGCAGCTGCCACGACCGCGTCGGCGGCAGCCGACCAACAGGCAGAGAAGCCCCCCGCGCCCCCCGCGGCGCCGGCAACGAAGCCCCCGGACGGCAGGCACGCAGGGAGGCATCAGACCGTGGCTGGGCCCCGTCCGAAGCTCCCCGGGCGCCGCCGGTGCGCTCGTTCCGGCGGGCAGCACGGGCAGCTCCGTGGTCGGCAGATGGAGTCCCTCGGTCCGGCTCGCTTCGGTGACACTCCAGCCGGTGATTTTGACGAGTTTGGTGGGGATTCCGGCGATTTTGTCGGATTCCGACGAGTTCCACAACGGAAGGTCACCGGCGGGTGCTGAATATTCAGCCTGCCAACGCCTCGCGTGGGATACAGGGCCCCTTCGGTTCGGCCGCGAAAACATCGTATTCACGGTTCCGCGGGCTGAATTCACAGGTCCCCTCAAAATCGTTTACGGGTTGGTGGCTTTTAGGGGTTCTGCTATTGCTGTTTTTAAGGTTCCGAAACTGTATTTGGCGGTTATTTTAAGATTTTGCGGCTTTTGAGGGCTCTGTTAGAGATGCTCTAACAAATGGAAAATATCTCCTTGCATGCAGTGATTCCTAGCGAACGGTGCTTCAGATTTTTTTTTTTCTCTGCATGCAGCGGTTGCTAGCGCCGAGTGCTTCCGATTTTCTCTCCGCAGGCTAACAAAAGAGGTACATCCAACGAAACTTTTTGTGCTCGACGCCCAGGATCGATTTTCTCGCCGCCAACGCCTTTGCCCGCACTCGCCGGTCTTGTCGAAGTTGAAAAGCAGCCTTGTGCAGCTGTTCCTAGCTCATCTTCCCCGCCGGCACCCGTGGCAACGCAAGCTCCTGTGGCTCCCGCTTCATCGCCTTCTTCTTCGGCTGCGATGGCGGCGCGGCCTTGCGATGTCGCGCGAGACCGGGGGGCTTCGGTGGCATGGTAGACGAAGGCGAGGAGGTCGGGGTGGCGGCGCAAGGGTTTTGAAAATGGAGGGAAGATTGAGAATTTTGGTGGCTAGGGCGGCAATGTAGAGGAAGGGGAATTGTGCGCCGGCGTTGTGTCTATGACGGGCGGGCCACCCCTATCGTAGGGCGTATCTGCCCATTGTCCGGCACCCCCTCCAAACTTGGGGTCCTTTCGAGGGTGCCAGACACAAAATGGTTAGGTCCGAACCATTGGGGTGCCGCTGTGGCAGCTTTTTGTCTGAACTCCCATTGGGTCTTTGGAGGGTGAATTGGGGGCATCGCTGGAGGTGCTCTAACAAGCGTGCATTTTTTTTTTTTTTTTGAATTTTTCCACATATATTAAACCGACAAAGAGTACACGATTACATCGATTACAAAAACAAAACTAAAAAAGACGAGCAAATCTATGAGATCTTCAAGATCTTTCTTCATCCATGACACAATCTTGTACTTTTCTGAAGGCAGCCGTAGAACAACGCCGAAAACCCCAAACCACATACCTGTGAATACCACCGAAGGTTCTCCCTTTAACAAGCGTGCATTTTTGGTACCATATGGGAAATTCATGGTCCCATCTGAAAAGTTTCCATCTCATAAGGAAATACGAAGTTGATGTCCATCGGATCAGAGTCTTTTCCTTCACCGTACAAATTAACATCCAAATTAACACCTTATCTAACAGTAGTGATGTCTGTCAGGCACACGTGTGGTCAGCCCCGCAACTTGCGTTGAAGATGCGCATTTCCTTGTGATTAGAATTCAGACCGAACCTGGAGCGCTGCCAGAAACGTATCCAACATCCGGTGTTTAAAACACCTCGACGGTGCTCTCCCCGGCCTGGGCGAGGTGAATTTTCTTCGTTTGACCGCAACCTGGGCGTCGCGTCGGCCAGGACAGGTCTGTTCGATCTCTTTCGAAGCATTTTCTGGGCGTCGTGATCGGCCTGCCTCCGCCAGCACAAGTTGTACGCTGATGGTTACACGGCGGACCACCAGAAATCCATCCAAATTCCAGGAGTGCTGCATGCAGCCAGGCGCGCTTTGATCCCGGGAGGTCGGCAGAAAGGGACCTAGTGAGCGGGAGGCAACAACCGAGGCAGGACGGCCCCTTCTCCCGGGCCGGCACTCCGTTTTAGCAAGTTGGAGCCGTCTCCTCATCGCCGCGCGTGAGTGCGCTCAATCTCACAGGTTGGTGACGGAGAGTCACCGATCTATGCTAGGGTTATCGAGCAGTGCATTCTAGACGTGCAAACGCGCCTGGCAGACAGTCAAAAGGTCTGCCCGGTCAGAGTTTTTTTTTTTTTTTTGCAAGGTTCTGCCCGGTCAGAGTTCAACGTCAATAATACCCAGAATTGTATGCACCGTTCCGTTCGCACCTATCCTTTCCTAATCCGCGGCTTCGGTTTGTTGATCTGTTTGTCCTAACAAGATCGCAGATTTCGGCTCGGATTCAACCTGCAGGGACGTACCATGATATCTCCTACCATATATGCATGGGGTCATCTATATATGCACTCCTAATTCTTACCCGTGCTCAGCATTGTTTATAGAGATCGAGAAGATATTGGCCAGCTAGACTGCTAGGCTATTAGCCATGGCTTCGCCTCTGGTCGCTTCAGCAACCGAGTACAGAATCACTGGACAAGGAATTGTAGAACGAGAAATTAACCCGACCAAAGACAAGCCCTGCTCCGTGTGCTTGCATGGCGACTTGATTGTGATCTCTACAAGCTGCGCGAGGTGGGGGGTTCGAAGACGCCAGGCTCGTTCACGAAGAGGCGCCCCAGAAAATTTATCAAGAGTTCCAGCTAGATGACCCAACTGATGAGACAACCTTCTTCCAAAGCTATCTGGTCTGCCGTGAGGCCATCCACCAGATGATGACGCTGACGCCGCTGCTCCGCGAGTTCAACCTCGCGGCCGACAGCTGGGACAATTTTCTACCCCATGATCTGGCCACAATAATCGTCAACAATTATAGACGCGACGTGGATGATCATATGGGCGTTGGCCTGCGCTACGATGTCGACATAGAACTCACCATCTGGGTAAGATCCGTCTACAGTGTACCCAAGGCGCTGCTCCTTGCGTGCAAGGAGGCAACAGCAGCTCAGTTCCAGTTCATGGAGGCCCGAAAGCAAGAGGCCACCACCACTGCGGATTGTTCTGTATGTATGGAAGATTTGGAGGCTGCCAAAGAAAACGCTGACACTGTGGTGCTGCCTTGCTCCCACGCCTTCCACAGCCGGTGCCTTGAGCCGTGGTTCCAGAGGGTGTCAACGTGCCCTTTGTGTCGCCGCGATATGGCCATGTACCTGTGGAAAAATATTTCCCTAATTCAGTCTAGCTAGTAGTAAGCCCATGTTTAAGTATAAGCAGGTTAATAAGGTTTAGTGATTAGCTAATGTACTAGTATATCCGGTTAACTTTGCACGCTGGGTAATAGTACTAGTCCTTGTCCTAGATCCCTACGTGTTAGAGTTGGTCCGGTGTGGACTATGCTAGTTTAATTAGGAAAGGTTGAAGTGTCAAGTCCGTGTAATACTTGGAGGTTGTATTCGAGTAGGTATGTGTAGGTCTAGGTCGTGGTGTGGCTTGCGTGTATATAAGCGCATCCAATTTATCACAAGTTGTATCGAGATTTTTTCTTTTTTGATGGGAACGCAAGCATTCCATTAAAGCACAGCAATATCACTGGCTACAAGACCGATTACATCGTTTGGGAAATAAACAGAAAAACTAGTTTTGCCTGAAAAATTCCATTAAAGTTGTATCGAGATATTGAGAAAAGAAATAAACAGAAAAAGTATGGGTGCGATATGCAGCCTTGGCAAAAGTTTTGCGTTCGTGTGTGTTCATCTAGTTTGATGTGATCGATCCGTAGGCGAATCCCAAAAGTATCTTGCTGTGGTTACTCCCAAGGGGAAATTTCCAGGTCTAGAAGCATGATCAAAATGAATGTGTATCATCATCAGGATGTCTCCATGGGTACTCTGTTCTCAAAATTGTTAGGATGATACTACCTCCTTTCCAGTTTATTAGTCCCACGCGTATGGCTAGATCATCAATTTGGCCAACTTAATATGATATGTATACTAAAAAAATCATACCATATGAAATTTCTAATGCTATAGTTTCTAATGGTATACCTTTTTTGGTATAGAATTCATACTACGTTAGTAAATTGGCGATCTAGTGATACGTGCCGGCCCTATAAATCGGAAGGTGGGAGTAGATTCTACCGTGCTCACAAATGATGCAAGCCCAAGTGTAAGGTTATTATTATGAATGGAAGATTAGCCCTTGAGCTCCATCTCCTCGTGATTACTTGTACCTCCTGGCTCCTGCTGGCTCTCGACACTTTCCTTTCTGGTATGTCGGACCTGAAGATCAGTGGTTTGAGAAGCAGCAGTAAACGTATCAAACGTACAAATCTGTTCCTTATGGGGTTAGCAGGCATAACTTAGAAGTTGGAACTACAGATTTTCCAGCGGTATGAGCTCTTCCCACAGCTGAACTAGTAATACACGTTGCACACAGAAAAGAATGTTTGATAAGATTAAGAGCCACAAGTTTACCGTTCATGTACCTGAACTGTATCGAGCATGTCATAATAAATGTAACATGGACTATCATTACTCTTTTCTAGCCTTTTTTGTTTACATCATAGCACCAAGCAGTAATAAGTGCAGAACAATGGAATAAGCATTCAGTGCAAGAACTTTACAGTTTACTTATCTGACATAAACAAAGCATACTACTAGCCGGATATTCACAACGGGTAGTAGATGCACCTACTACCCAAAAAACATTTTTCAAAATGTCAAAAAATTTAAAATAAAAATTTCGCATATAGTTCAAGACGTATTATGTTAGCACGAAAAGTTACGGAAGAAAAAATATGTTTTGCAACCTGTGCAAAAAAGACAAATTCGGACGCACGAAAATGTCTTTATACGTGTCAGATTTTTGTCTTTTTTGTACAGCTCACACAAAATGTTTTTTCACCATGCCATTTTTTGTGCTAACACATAATGTTCTAATGTACATCCGGATTTTTTTCTGGAATTTTTTGACATTTTGAAAAAAAACTAAAAAAAATTACATAATGGGTGCATCTAGACCCTAGAATCCTTCTCTAGCCTTATAGTCTCTCCTTTTATTTAGAGTACCAAAGAGCTAATGTGTTAAAAAGAATTAAAAGCAAGAGTCTTCACTTCGAGCACCTAATATCAAGCAAAGCATGCATGATGTTCCACTGATAACAAGCATTCTTTTCTAGCATTACAGTATCTGTTTTCATTACAATACCAAACGATCATATGTACTATATGTACTACTAGTAACATACTCAATTTTTCATTGCATGGGTTCAATATATACGTATTAACTAGAAGCATCATATCCCGCAGAAAAAAAATAGAAGTAGCATTAAGATAAAATAAATATAGCAGGATCTGTAGGAAACTCATAATGGCATATATATATATACTTACAGTAAAGAGCTGAAAAGCACAATTGCGATTATTTGCTTTGTTTACGTTAAAAAGAGGTTACAGACTGTTAGGACTTAGTGAAAAAAAAAGTAATCTCTACGGCAACCGCAACTATTTCAACTGGAGTCCCTTTTCCATTTACATGATTTTAAAAAAAGTACGATAACAATAACAGGTTGAAACCAGATCTAGGCAGTAATGCAACAGTGGACTGCACTACAAGACTCGAGATTCACTGCTCCTCCGTGAAGACGGGCGCCCTTTGCCACTAACACAGACACCATACAACTCTTGATGACATCCTTTGTTCTTCAGCTGACATTTCTATTTGGATCAGAAATATAAAAGAAAGCAATCAGCAAAAGGGTAACCAAGCATCTGAACTCTGAAGACAGTCAAAGACAAAAGGGAAGGTATGACAGTAATAAAATATTATGTGGTCATCAAAACTCAAAAGCCAAAATGATACACAAGTTCGAACATACACAGATTAAACGACATAATGTCCAAAACAGAAATAATTTACGAGTTTATCCATCAATATGTTGCTTGAATAGAATTATTAAGGAGCAAAATAATCATATACACATTTCACAATTATACCAAACGATCAATGGTAGATTAGATGAAACAGTAACAAAATTAATGAATGTAGGATGATCAGTGCAGCCTATTGTATAAAACATTTTACGATAATGTGTTGATCAAAACCACAAGTTTCAACCATAGATAAACATAAATAAAGCAAATGAGCACCAAAGTATAGAAAGTAATATCATCAGAGTTCATAGATCACCGAAATTAATTAAGAAGGCTAGAGGCAAACCTTGCAAGATGATTACCCTTGAGCGCCGGGAATTTGGGAGGCCATGTCATCATAAAAGGATGAATCCGCTCTAGAGTTTGATCGTCTTGTGTCACCTCATACACTTTACGCAGCACCCTGTGCCTAGTATCCAAGCAGAATGCACATTGTCCCAACTTGAGGAATACAAACTCGACAAGATCCCCCATCTGGGTTGTTTGGAAAAGAGTAGCAGGCTTGCCATCAGACGTCCAACCCGTCATCCCCAAAGTGTCAAACATCTCAGGCAAGCTAATGACATCAACAAGCAGCCATTCCAGCGTGGCCTGACCGATGTGGAGCCAGATACAAAGCTCGAGGTCCTCATCAAGGTGGATGAGAAAAATCCCTGAATCATAGGCCGGCGCCAGCATCATATCTTTGTAATCGTACCGCTCCATTTCTTCCGGGAGCGGAATCGCGGAGAAGCTTGAGGTTTTCAGATCGAGCACGGCGATGCTGGTGGAATGCTCCAAATAGATCTTGCTGCCGACCAGCAGAGGATTCGAATACGAATTTGGAGAGGGGAGCACCGCCGTGGCCGATGAATGGAAGCGCCATTGACCGTCTTCTTGCAGCACGTATATGTGCGCCTTGTATTTCACGGAATAATCCTTTTCTTCTAGGAACCCCATGGACAGCCACACATAGACGAGCGTGTTGCGGCCATCTTCGACCTTCTGGAGGAAGTGGGCGGCGGTGCACACCGTGCCGTCGAGCTGTTCGTACGGGGTCACCGGGAGGGCAACGACGCCTCGGTGCGGACTCATCGGCCAGTGCACTTCGACCGCGCACCTCTTGCCGCAGAAGCCGTTGACGAGCATGGTGTCTTTCTGGAGGTCATTGACGCATGTGATGTTCCCGTCGTACGCGTCCAAGCCGCTGTAGCTCTCGGCCATGCGGACGGCGGTGGCGAGCTCGTGCGGCAGCTGATCAGGCGGCATGGGGACGAAACGCGGGCGGAGGAGCGCGAGGCTGGTGGCTGACCTCGTGGCGACGTAGAAGCCGAGGAGGCGGGGAGGGTGGATGAGGCGGAACCAGTGGAGAAGAAGGGGTCGGAGGCGACGAAGAACCAGCGCTTGCAGACGAGGATGGCGCGGACAACGCTGGTGGGGAGGACGAGGCGGAAAAAGATCTCGAGGAGGAGGTCGTCGTTGTCGAGCACCATGGATACCGCGTCTGCGGTGTTGCCGTCCGTAGATGATGCATTGTGATCGACCCTGAAATTAGGATCGAAGATGAATTACAATCCATGGATACACAGGTCTTAAAGAAACTGAATCTTACCCTCCCAGAATCTCAGTAGGAGGATCCATGGCGCAACAAGAAAGGTTAGGATTTTCAATCTACCATGTGATCAGGATTAATAAGGAGTAGGGGGAGGAGACGGCGGGGAGCAGTTGCCGGTGAAATAGGCTCGCTCCGCACTCTCGCTGGGAGAAGTTGGAGGCGTGCGAGTCAGACGGCGCTCCCAGTGCCGCGCGCATACCTAGTTTTCCCTCCCATCCAATGCGGCCACTTCTCGCCTTAATCCCACCACTTCAGACTGGCAACGAGCTCCATATTATTCTCATCGACAAAACAAGAGGACCAGACATCATCCTAACAAGTCTTCTTAATCATCATTCATCCATCCACATCATTTAGAGAATGCAAAAGATGTAAGGATATACCAGTTTGCGAACACATAAGTGGAGTGGTGAAGCTGGACATGTCTCCGTCGCTAACGGGTCCCGGAGAGGTGACGAAATGTGCCAGTCCGGGGAAGGTTGTCCTACTGCTAGGGCTGGGACTGCGGCGGTGATCCGATGACAATGGCGCTGCCTCGCCCGTGCCCCGTGCTTCTCCCTAACTACGAGGATCTTGGCACAAGCGCGCTTGCGCCCGGGCACCGCCTTGACGACACGGAGCTTGTTGTGCTCCTCCCTGACGTCAGGGGGGCGTAGTAGCGCGTTGTCTTTCTTCTTCACATGGCGGTTCGGGCGAGACAGGGGCTTCGAGGGTACCCTGCCGCGCCCAGGCGACAACGTACTCCAGCGTGCGGTCGCGCCACCATCTCCTCCACTGCTGGGTCCCCCCACCTCCCCATGTCGTCCCAGCGAGGGCGGCGTCTCTCTCCCGCTGGAAGCGCTGGAACCAGCCCCGTAGTTGTTGTCGGCATGGCGTTGCTGCTCCGGTGTCACCGCGTCCCGCCACTGCAGGATGCGTAGGGTGAGCACCCTGCCGCTGGGAATCAGTGGCACAGCGCGGCCCACGGGCATCATAGAGGACGTACCGCTCGAACAACCATGCTTCATCGATGAGGAGGTTGTGGCCCCGGTAGGCATCACTCGAGTCATCGGCCTCGTCGTTGTGCACCAGTATGCTTGACGATGTGGAGATTAGGGCCAAAGTTGGAGAGCGGGTTATTTGGGGGGGGGGGGGGGGGGGGGGGGAGTTGCGCGCGCCTTGCGCTATAAAGGGCCTCCAAATGTGGGGACGGTCTAGAGGTGCCGGACAGAAATTGGTTCGAGCCGGACAGATGGGGTGCCGATGTGGCTGATTTTCTGTCCGGGACCCATTAGGCACTTGTGGGTTTGCTTGGGATGCCGATAGAGACGTTCTAATTACATTTTAATAGAAAATTTGTTTCTAAAGGAAAACATACGAAATAATGGTGTAAAGAGCCTACTCTTATTAACATCCTTAGCTAAGGGATCCAACTTGGTAAGTTTAAGAGAAGTCTAATGCCACTTATTGTACATGCCGTACTAATACTATTAGGCTATGGACAACCTGATCTGGAGCAGATTCCCCTCTAATCAGCCCACTAACTAATGGCAGCTATGTTTGGGTAACACTGATCTTTTATTTAAAGGGTAGCATATCCTCCGTCTGTGCATCGAAACAACGTACACAGCATTTATTAAATGCAAAGTTTAGAGTAATACTAGTTAAATTTTGCGCGGCGTCACGCCGCGGCCTTGCTGAGATTAATTTGTGGTAATTTGTGTTTTTTTTTAAATCGTGGTATATATATTGTAAGGAAAGGCAGTAGTTATAACGTGTATAATGTAGTTAGCGCAAATTCAATTTGAAATCATCCTGAAATGTGCATGTAATAAAGCGTTATTTAAATTTAAGTTCATATTTAAAGAGATTTAAGTTTACTTTAAGCATTTAGTAAATTGAATTGCATAATTGGAGCGAGTTTAGGTATATTATTTGTAAATGTTAACCTAGTCGGTTTGGTATGATATGCTTGTGTTTTATCTTACATATTAAATTTAACTCAGTATTCGGAGGGAATTTTAATTGAATCCAATATTCGGAGGGAGTACATTGCTTGAGCATTTTTTGAATTTAATTTTAAACTCATAATATGAGGAAAATGAATTTGCAGGAAATATTTTGTATAAGTATTTATTAAAGTAAGTCCATAATTAGCTGAA
This sequence comes from Poa pratensis, assembly GCA_947311845.1. Lineage (NCBI taxonomy): Eukaryota > Viridiplantae > Streptophyta > Magnoliopsida > Poales > Poaceae > Poa > Poa pratensis. Next base: position 59,507,913 of record CAMZMU010000043.1, on the reverse strand, counting down.
ATGAGTTTGTATTTCCTACAAATATCCAACTAATCAAGCATTTTTAAATCTAAACAGAAATTAGAGAAAACTTAGCCATATTATCTCTAATATGTTAGCTAAATTGAAATGATAAAATTTGTTTCCTATTCTGACGTAAGTAGTTTATTTAAATTCATAATTAGAGGAAATACATTATGATTATATCGAAATATTCACTAGATTGAGCATTTATTAAATTTAACTACATATTTGGAGAGAGATTAATTATATTATATCTAAATGTGCACTATCTTGAAATGTTTGTATTTTGCTTTAATCATTTATTAAATTAAGTCCATAATTAGAGGAAGTGAAATTGTATTTGCTTTGAATATCCATCTAATAAAGGTTTTTTAAAATTTAAGCATACAATTAGAGAGATTTTAGTTATATTACATCTAATATGTTAGCTAGATTAAAATGGTAAAATATGTTTTCCTTTGTGACATAAATATTCTATTTAATTTCATTTTAAGAGTAAAAATATTATGGCTATATAGAATTATTAACCAATTTGAGTATTTATTTAGTTAAATTGCATATTTAGAGAGAGTTTTGTTATGTTATCTTTAAATGCAAACTGGTTTTTAAATTGTATGATATGTTTTTATGTTGTCTTAAATAGTTAAATAAGATACTTAAGTAGAGGAAATAAAGTATATAATATTTTTTTAATTCGAAATCAGCTTCATTTAATCAGAAGAAGTGCATTTTGGTTTTTTGTAAATGTTTACCGATTTTGAAATGCCCAAAAATATTTGCATTATGGTACAATTAATTAGAATTTATTTTTCTGGTTGTTGCGATATATTTTGCATAATTTTCTAGTAGGTAGATTTTAAACCATTAATTTTATAGTATTATTCATTTTCTGTAAATTATTTAAGTGAGTTGGGTCCAATTTAAAAAATGTCAAAAAAATGCTTGTATTATGATATAAGTAATTAGAATTTGTTTTTCTGTTTATGCTGATATATTTTTTACATTTTTCTGGTAGATAGTTCTTAAACTATTGATTTTGTAAAAAAAAATTCATTTTCTGCAAATTCTTTAAGTGAACTGGACCCACTTGTCAGGGTTTTAGTATTCACGCCGCGGCCTTTAAGAGAAATTTTATGTATGAAATGTTTTGTTATAATGACATAATAAATGTCGAAGGAAATTCGAATTTGACGAAATTCGTGGAATGGCTGTGCGGATTTGGATCTAAAAATTGCGGAGTTAGAGTCGACCAAACTCGAAAGCGATGACGGGGATGGAACCTACTTGTCGACGCGCATATATTTCATGTATGTATTTTTTGGGAAACGCGGTTTTTTTTTTGCGAAAAATTTGACAAAATTCGTCAACGTTTGTGCGAATTTGGATCCAAAATCGAGGAGTTAGAGCCGACAAAACTCGAAACCGATCACGGGGTGGAACCCACTCGTCGACGCGCATATTTTTCCAAAAAATTGACAGAATTCGTGAAATGTTTGTGCGAATTTGGATCCAAAATCGAGGAGTTAGAGCCGACGAAACTCGAAACCGTTAATTTTTAGAAAAACATGAGGACTTTCCTGCAAAAAATTTGAATTTTTTTTGTCAAATGTTTGTGTGAATCTGGATCCAAAATTGGGGAGTCAGAGTCGACGAATCTCGAAACCGTTCATGAGAATGAATCCACTTGTCGACGCGAATATATTTCATGTATATAAGTTTTGGGGAAACAAAAAAAATCTGAGGAGAAAAAGCGGGGAAATTGGATCCAAAATCGAGGAGTTAGAGCCGACAAAACTCGAAACCGTTAATTTTTTGGAAAACGTGAGGACTTTTCTGAAAAAAAATTGAAAAAAATTAGTCAAATGTACGTGTGAATCTGGATCCAAAATTGAGGAGTCAGAGTCGACGAATCTCGAAACCGTTCACGGGGATGGAACCCACTTGTCGACGCGAATATATTTCATGTATGTATTTTTTGGGAAACGCGGTTTTTTTTTGCGAAAAATTTGACAAAATTCGTCAACGTTTGTGCGAATTTGGATCCAAATTCGAGGAGTTAGAGCCGACAAAACTCGAAACCGATCACGGGTGGAATCCACTCGTCGACGCGCATATTTTTCCAAAAAATTGACAGAATTCGTGAAATGTTTGTGCGAATTTGGATCCAAAATCGAGGAGTTAGAGCCGACGAAACTCGAAACCGTTAATTTTTAGAAAAACATGAGGACTTTCCTGCAAAAAATTTGAATTTTTTTTGTCAAATGTTTGTGTGAATCTGGATCCAAAATTGAGGAGTCAGAGTCGACGAATCTCGAAACCGTTCATGAGAATGAATCCACTTGTCGACGCGAATATATTTCATGTATATAAGTTTTGGGGAAACAAAAAAAATCTGAGGAGAAAAAGCGGGGAAATTGGATCCAAAATCGAGGAGTTAGAGCCGACAAAACTCGAAACCGTTAATTTTTTGGAAAACGTGAGGACTTTTCTGAAAAAAAATTGAAAAAAAATTGTCAAATGTACGTGTGAATCTGGATCCAAAATTGAGGAGTCAGAGTCGACGAATCTCGAAACCGTTCACGGGGATGGAACCCACTTGTCGACACGAATATATTTCATGTATGTAAGTTTTGGGGAAACAAAAAAAATTTGAGGAGAAAAAGCAGGGAAAAAATGTTGAAAAAAAAAAAAATCGCTACAGTACCCGGGCACAAAATGTTTGAATGATCGGGTAAAGAGCGAGCTTCTTATATGGGCTCCGACGCATCCAGCAAGTTTTATAGCTCAAGGAATTAAGTCATGAAACATGTTGGTCGAAATGAATGAAAATTTTGTACACGACTATTGCTTTATAGCAGCACGTAGGATTCCGCCACCGTCGTGGAATCTGAAATTGCGTAAACTGTCATGTTCAATGTCGAGCCGGACGACTCTCCATTTTACCCGCATGATCTACCCGAGGTGTGAGATACCCCTCATGGCATCCACGATACAGATACCTCGACACTTCTTCTAACGCACCATCTTTAACAGCATGCGAGAACTTTCTTCGAGCTAAGAAACGAAATTCAGTGAGAAAAAACTTTTCGCTAGACATTTTTTGTCTTAGGCTAGACAAAAAATGTCGGTTTCCGTGAAACTTGGCTTGCGCACATATAATGTCTAAATGTACATGTCAATTTTTCATTTAAACATTTTTAACATCGAAATGTTTTTTTTTTAACACGGGAGCACATACTCCACATCAAGATGTGAAATTATTAGCAGATGGTAATTTCACGCTCTAAAGTGAATCATTCTTTGGTGTCCTTTGCACATTAATTGTTACAGATAATATTAGGAGCAGATGATAATTTTTTAACAGATTATGTTGAGACCTAAGAGGAGTCTACATTCTCTGTGACTACCATCTAAATTTCGTTGTTCCATACGTTGCACTGAAAAATACCAAAAATTACGTTTCTTCCAAACATTGCAAATGTCCGGTGTTTTGTTGGCAGAAGCTCATCAGTACTAACAAAATGGCCAAAATAAATATCTTAGTCATTGTGCTATTAAAAAAAATCGACAATCACTGATATCACAAAATACAAGCATATCGCAGCAAAAAAAAAAAGACGCGCCAGTGACCCACAGAGAAAATATCATGGTCCTAACCAGTAACCACCGGGGATGGCAAATGCCAAACCAGCTTCTTCTACTGACCAAAATTGAGATGGCAGATTCTTGAAATGGAGAAGCTTCGAGTGGACAAATATGAAATGTTGTCTGACAAATCACTGCCGGTGGAGTGGCCGACAGCCTACTAACAATGGATCAAACTGTCAAATCCTCTCCACAAATCTGCGGTACTCATGTCTCCACCTACACATCCGGCTGCAGAACCTCCTCTGCACGTCGTCGGCCCCGTCCCAGCCTTCCGACGTCTCCTCCATCGCCCCGCACCGCGGGTCCGCGCAGGGAGCCGCCGCAGGCTCGGCCGTCTTCCAGCGGCGCATCGTCAGCCTCCTCATGACCGACACGGCCTCTCTCCGCACGGAAGCGATATTTCCCCTTGGGGCAGCGGGCACAGAGCCTCCCTCCAACTCCAGATATCCCATGGCCTGCTCGATCCCTTCGAGGTCGAGCGAGTCGCGCAGCATGATCATGCCGATCGTGTACGCCGCGACGGCGTGGCCATGCTCCATGGCGCGCTGGAGGTGCCGGAGCCCGCTCGCCTTCCTCCTCCGGTTGCAGATTTCCTCCTGACAAAGGAGCTGGGTTGGTTAGCGTGGAAACGATGGAGCAACTCTGCGTGATGATGATAATGATGATGATTGTGTTTCAGATGTTACCAGTCCAAGGATGTACGAGGCTTCAGGGTTGCCGCTGGCCGCGCACCGCCGGAGCACCGAGAGGAACCTGGCCTTGTCCCACCAGTGCAGCCGCCACTCCCTCTGCACGGCCATGCACCGCCCGACCTCTCTCGCGGCCATCGCTTCACGGAACACCTTGCACCTGCAGGCAGAAGATACATGCGCATGATGTAGTAGCTGTCGTGTACCACAGGTGAGCACCAGAAATGAATCGGACAAATTGGTCACTTACGATCGCCTGAGGCTGACAATGTCGTCGAGGGGCGTGGTGGACTCCCCGGCGATCCTGGCGGTCACCTCCACGAGGATGTCGGAAGGGAGGCCGGCGATGTCCATGCCTGAGAGACAGACGAGCTCCTGCTCCTCGTCGTTCCCCTTTTGCCTTGTTAAGGTAGAGACGATGGCCTGGACAGAAGCACGTGTAAGTACAGGCCAATTATGGCAAGTTGCAATGGCGGTAGGCAGAAAGGAAGTTTGTGGTCAGCGAGAAGCGGTGGGGGGCAAAGCAGAACCAATGTATCACGCAACACAGGAACCAAGAAGAAATACCACTAGTTTATATAGAGTAGTTTGATGGACGTCTAGCTAGTGGGCTTCAGATGTCAAAGTAAACCAGCTTTCGTTTGCTTTGATTGGTTCACCGGTTGCAAATTAGTGGCGTAGTACTACTCGCACAGAAAACAGTAACTCATTCCTAATTCATACCCTTAAATTACTACCAAAGATTGTGCTCTAAATATATTAACCCTTAAACATCTCTATTATAGTCTAAAAAATATCTCTATTGCTAATTTACTACTTGCTCTATGAAAGAAAAGGATTCCTTAAGAAAATGAAAGAAAAGGATTCCTCAGAGACAATGAAGAAAAGGATCTGATTTACACAAAAATATCTTTGTGATGAAAAAAAAAAGTGCAGACAAATGGAGCTCGAGCTCACTGAGCTCGCCGTTTTGAAAAAAAAATCAAAAATACTATTTAAGAGTTTATAAAATCAGAAATTTGTTTTGTATAGGTACATAAAAATGTTTTTATGAACCGTGTAAATTTTTGGCCACACAAAAATATGACTCTAAGTAGGCATTCAGAAACTCGATTTTGGTCTTTACATTTGTCTTTTTTATGTAGATCATATCTGAAAAGATAATTCAACGAACCTTATATAACATGAATATGTACTTGTATGTTTTTTTCGGAAAAAATTGAAGTGTAAAAAATGAAATTTTTGAATATTTTTATAAACAGGCTCACTATAACCCGGGCTCCATAATGAGGTCTGTGCCTTAAATGTCTCTTACTGGTTGTGCAGGCAGAAGATATGAACTCAACTTTTGTCACGATGTAATTGTGAATTTATATATCTAACACCTCATGTACTACTAGATATCAAAGTCTAAGAAGGGAAAATGCATACAGAATAAACAAAAATGGTAGCTCAAATCAGGTCAGTGGTATACTCAACAAGTTAGCAATCTGGAACAACACCAGGGAGTCTGTTGCTATAGCAAGTTGTCACGCAACCCAGTGACCAAGAAGAAATAATCCTACTTTATATATATAGTTGGATGGAAGTCTAGCTAGCTTCCGCGTGGGCTCCAGATATCAAAGCAAACCAGCTCTAGACTCCTAGTTTGCATTGGTTGGTTCGTTGGTTGGGTTCGCTGTTGCAAATTAGTTGACGTACTGCAGGACAGTCTGGTTGCAGCAGCATGAGAAAAGGAATAACGCACCTTTTACTATTCTCTACGAAATAGTTTGCACTTAAAAGAAATTAAGCCCCAAACGTCTCTATTATTTTCTGAAAAAGAGCATTTAATTAATGTAAAAAAGCAAAGCTTGCGTCTCAATGCATTGATAGAAAGAACAAGGTAACAACGACCGCTCAAGACAACCACAAACAACGGGTGCTAAACACAAATTACATCCGACGTCCCAAAACAAACCACGGTGTAGATACCATCCACACAAGTGTACAAGACGCAAAAAAATGTACCTTAAGGCCTCTTTGATTTGCAGAATTACAAAAACACGGATATAAACACAGAATTGCACTCTCATACCCATTCCAATCCTACATGATTTTGCATGCACCAAAATTTGTTTGATTCCACTACCGGAAATACAAAAAGTTTCTTACAAGAAGTGGTTTGAATAAATTTTAAATTTCTATGAATATTCCTTACGAAAAGTTGTTAGCAGATACAATCCTATGAATCAAACAACTGCCGTAAAAATAAATCCCGATTAATTGAATCCTCCAAATTTCTTATAAAATCCCGTTGAATCAAATACACCCTCTTTCATTTGCAGAATTTTTAAAAGGTAGCAATAAGAAAAACAAAGGAATAGAGTGTCATGTCATCTTCAATACTACAAGATTGCATGGACTGAACTTTTGCCAAGATGTAGGGCCTCTTAGGTTCTCAGGAATTGAAAAACACATGAATGGGAAAAACACACGAATAGAATGCCTACTGCACACAGAATACTACAGGAATCGAAAAGGCACGAATCCGTAACATAAGTTGTTTGGTTGCGCCACAGAAAAAATGAAGTTATTTTTCTATAGAAATTGAGTACATGTCATAGTTTTCATAAACACATAGGAAATTTTCCAAGAGGTCTATTTTTTGCTACAAATCCTATGGATTGTAGTGGAAGAAAGCAATCCTTAGTAATTTGAAGGATTCGTTCCTTTGAACCAAATAAACTTTGTAGGAAAAATTCCTACGGATTGGAATCATACAAAATTCTTTTGAAAATCCTTTGAACCAAGAGGCCCGTAATTGTAAATTGTATACGTACGACAGGAAAATCCATTGAATCAAAGACACCCTCTTTCAATCGCAGAATTCCTAAAACAGGGAATAGAGTGTCATGTCATCTTCAGTACTACAAGACTGCATTGACTGAATTTTTGCCACGATGTAATTGTGATTATATATCTAACATCTCATGTACTAGATGTTAAACTCTGAGAAGGAAAACGCATACAAAACAAACAATATTGGTAGCTCATATAAGGCTAGTAATGCTCACCAAGTTTGCGATCTGGGACAACATTGGTGTATGCTGATGTGTACAACATTCGGCATCAGATCACCAGTGAATCTCTACACAGTAAACAGGCAAGAAAAGGATTGTTCAGAACAAATTACCTTAGACAGTACAAATCAAACTGTTCTTCATACAGTAATGCGACCATAACAATTCACATTCAGAACAGTATGGAGCATTGGTTTCTGATAGTAGCACTCGGACCTAAAGTGGTAAAACTAATAAATATATAGTCTAACATCCGTATCCATTCATTGGGAGTCTAAAAATGGAAGTATGACGCAAATCCCAGTGACAGGAATACAAAGACATCAGAGATAGATCTAAGTCAGAAGTTAGACATCAAAGTAGTTGTGTAGTACATCAATTATCTGTATACCAAACTCATAGACTGATTTAAATATTTTCAAGAATGCATGAACCGACAGATGAAAGTAACTTGACATCTAATTGCTTGAGAAATGGGGCCGGGTCCATAACAGTAACTACTGAGTTGTCAGCCTGAAGGACTAAGTCCAGGTACTCCACTAACTTACCAGGTACAGTTTGATCTTCCAAACAGTGTGAAAGAGTGCATGATCAAGCATGTGATTGATTGCAAAACATACCAGACACAGGATGAGGTATCAATGGCCCTTCTTCAGAAATAGCTTTAACCATCAGCTTTGTCCAAAAGGGTAGTGCTGTTCTTACTAATTTTATGGCTCATAAATCACAGCCCACCTGCACAGCAAACCAAGGATTCAAAATGATTACCCTATTATCTGCAACTATTTTGTAGATAGCGAATGAAGGGCGTCAATAATGTACAAACCAACAACTATCTAGCAGAAATAACCTGGGTAATGCAGACACAACAAAGGTATTTGCAGAATTGAGCAGAGCCTGCACTAAACTAGAATCACGTTGACGTGTTTAGCAACTAGCGTATTGAAGCTTTCAACACATATGCTTTCAATCACAACAAACTTCTCAAACTTTCCATGATGTCATTGTTTAGGGCTGTAGAATGATGAGAAACTTACTCAGCCAGTGTTCTCCAGTACATAAATATCGTCGTCCTGCTTCCGTTTATGCCCGTATACATTGCCTCTTTGGCCCCATCCGGTTCGCACTCTATTGGTAATTTTCATAACCGTGTGAGCACTGTCATCTCTGTGCATCAACAATAAAGTCAGTCATTGCAGCTCAGGTACAAGAACGGAACAGTGAAACTGAGACTTTCCTATCTTGTTAGAACAGTTTGCATTACTCATTTCTGAGTGTGCCTTGATACTGAAGCGTCATGGAAAACTTGCAACCAATAAAGAAGAGAAGATTGTACCAAACGGAGAACAAGAAAATCGATCATGATAATACCTGTGCAGAAGAGCATGCCAATCACTTTCAGGATACTTGCCGTGCTCATGCTTCCCGCTTTTAGGGGTAACCACACCAGAAACAGCACCATTACCGTCATTATGATCTGCCATTTCCATCATCTTTTCTGACAGCATATCAGCATCCTGCTTCTTTCCCATTTCACTTAATGCATCTATGACAGGCATGAATGTTGCTGGATCAAATGAGTGCCCTTTAGCTATAAACAACTTGAGTAGACTATGCGCATGGTCTGCCTCACTGATGTCACAGAGCCCCATGATTATCTGCTTGTATGGGAAACTTTGAATAGAAATTCTCATTTCAAGTGCTGTTTCTAGAATGTTCTTGGCTTCTATCCATCGAGCACAAGTGGAGAGTTCAGTGCACATTAAGCAATAGAGCACTTCCTTCTGACCACACGTACTCAAAGCAACATCAAATACCCTCTGAGCTGCAGAGAAATCTGTAATCTTGCAAAAGGCCTTAATCAACAAGCCAAAAGAAGTTACATTAGGAACTATTTCATTCTGTAACATTTCATCTAATAAAGGCATTGCCTTGTTCACCATTCCTCTTTCACAAAAGGATTTTATCAAGCTGTTGTAGGTCATGACGTTAGAAGAAATCCCCTTCTCTTCATTTCATTCATCAATTCAAGGATTTCATCTGACTTGTGTTTTTCTTGAAATCCCCAAATCAACAGGTTATATGACCTTGTGCTTGGGTTGCAGCCTTTCTTTTCCATGTCCTCAGAACCTTAATGGCCAAAGAGGTCTTGCCATGCTTGCAGTACCCATGAATAAAGGTATCATATATAACTGAATCAGGAGGAATATCTTTTGCTATCATCTCAATTAATTTCTTCTTTGCTCATCAAACCTTCCTTCTTTGCACAATGCATTAATCAAAGTTGAGTAAGTGATTCGGTCAGGAAGACATCTTTTGCTGAGGGAAGAATCAGTAGTTAAACTTGCAAACGAACTACCCAATCTGCCAAGAGCCAGGCTTCCTTCGTTCCACATTCCATCAACAATGTCCATGGCCATGTCTAATTTACTGCTTTTGCATAGTCCATCAATAATTATATTGCAGCTCGATGTATCCAAGCTATATCCTTTCTCACTCATCCTCTCTAACAAGCTTTCTACCTCTGTAGTCCTACCTGTTTTCCACAAACTCTGCAGCAAAACGTTGTAGGTGAACAAATTCGGGGAACACCCCTTCTGGCCATCTCTCAAGGATCCTATTGGCGGCGGCTGTATTGCCCTTAGAGCAATAAGCACGGAGCAAACTAGTATAAGTCACAACATCCGGTGTCATGACACCACTCCTCACGAAATCCTCCACTCTCCTGACATCAAACGCCTTGCCCTCCTTGCACAACCCATCAACAATGATGTTGTACGTATAGCTATTGGGCTGCACGCCCTCATGAGCCATCTCGCTCAGCAACTCCTGCGCCTCCCCGACCCTCCCATTCCTCACCAATCCTGACAACCAGCGGTTGTAACTCTCGACCTTCCTCAGGAACCCACCACATCTCATAATATCCACCAGCACCCTCGCCTCATCCACCATCCCGGCATCGCAGAACCCGCTGAGCATCACGTCGAACGTCACCTGGTCAGGCCTCGGCAGACCCTGCTCCCACGCCTCCTGCATGTCGTTGAATATCCTGTACGCGTCCAGCACCCGCCCAGCCTTGCAGAGCGCGGAGATCCTGCCGTTGAACGTGACCACATTGGGCGCGAGCCCCTGCGCCCGCATCCGCTCCACCAGCCTCTCGGCCTCGTCCACCCTGCCTCCCGGCAGAACCCCGCCACCACCGTGTTGCAGACCACCAGGTTCATCCTGGGCATCGCGTCGAGCACCTCCAAAGCGTCGGCGGTCCTCCCCGCACGGCAGTACCCGCGGCCAGGATCCCGAGCTGAAGTCGTTCCGCGGGCATCGCGTCGAACACCTGCGCGCGAGGTCCATGCGGCCGGCGGCGCAGAGCGCTGTAGCAGGGTGTTGCGGGTGAAGACGTCCGGGGCGGCGCCGGAGAGGAGGAGATCCTTGTAGAGCGACTCGACGAGGTCGAGGCGGGACTCGTGAGCGCGGCGAGGAGGAGGCGGTTGTAGACGGGGGTCGGCGGCGGCGGGAGCGCGGTGAGCGCGCGGAGGGAGCGGAAGGCGGAGAGGGAGAAGGCGAGAGGGACCGCGGGGAGGCGGTGGCGGCGGAGAGGAGCGCGAGGAGGTGCGGGGAGGGGTCCGGGAGGGAGAGGAGGTGGCCGAGGAGGCGCGGGAGCAGCGGGTGGCAGGAAGGGTCGGCGGCGAGGAGGCGGGAGAGGAACGAGGTGGAGTGCGGCGGCGGAGGGGAGGCTGGGGAGGAGAGGTGGAGGAAGAGGCGGAGCGCGACGGCGGGGGTGGCGGCGTTGCGGCGGAGGAGCGCGAGGAGGCTGGTGGCGGGGTGGGGGAGGCGGACATGGGATGGTGGCGGCCGCGGCGGGGGCGGCGGCGAGGGTGGTTTAAACGTGCCCTGGCTGGCTGGCCGGTGGGGTACGCTCTTAGGTCAACGGTCCAGTCCGGGATCACTGTCTCACTGACCTGTGGGGCCTACTGTCCTACTACTCTGCTTGTTAGTGGATTCACTTGATCTGTAGCCTGCTTAGCTCGTGAGCTCACTCTACACCGCTAGATCTATATCAAATGATCACATTCTTCAGGCATGATTCGAACATATACAGTATGTTTTTTAAAATTACAAATAAAGATCTTTTAACTGTTGGAAGTTGGTTAAAAACTTACGTCCAAAATAATTCATGACATAAAAATCGAAGGTTGAGAAATGAGAACATGTCGACATGGTTAACAAAGCTTCTGGATCAAAGAATCGACAATAAATTTTATCTTTCTTACAAAGGCAAAATTAGCCATTCTATTCAAAATCATAGTCTAAACGAGCTACGTATTTGACTTTTGTTGAACTACATAGCTCGAGCCAAAGACTACACAACAGCAACGACTTCAGATTTCAGTCGGAAAAATTCAACTCTTTCTTTTTTTATTTTGAAAATATTCAGTTAAATGGGACCATTGGATACTAACAACTCAGCGTACAGCAACCACTAGAGCTGTAAATAATATTCTCAAACCCCGGAAGTAACCAAAAAAAAAACACAGGAGAAATTGTGCAAACAATCTTGTTATTTCACACGCCTGTGAAAAAATGTAAGTTGGGAACAACACACACTCGGAGAGAACAGGAGTATCATCACGTTACATCAAAGGAGCAGCACAAACCACAACTTCACTCAACAAAGAATGATTGGAGAAAAAAATAGGGAAATGGTTGCCTAGGCTATTATGGGTAAGATACAGAACCTAGACCTCAAATGCTGAGGTGAAGATCGGTAAACGAAAAGAGGGGATGGGGGATGCAACAGACGAAATCCTATTGGGTGAGGATCAGAAGCATGAAACATTTTCGGTTTTCATGACCAGGTTGCAGGTCGAGTAGATCGACGCCGCAGCAGCTTGCACTGCCCACTCGCTCTCGGAAATCTCCGGGCTCTTCAGCTTCCTGTGGAGACACATCGGCAGTTGTTCAGCAAAACATTCATTTCACAAACACAAAAATCACATGCAGCGGTCAAGTGAAATTTACTGGGTTTGTCAGAAAATTGGTGGTTAATTTGCTTTTTTAGTAGTTCGGTTAGCTTATTTCTGAAATCATGGGTTCTGAATTGTAAAATCATTTATGGTCAAATGTGGTGCTGAACTAACCATAGTTCGGCCATTGGGCCTAGTAATGGAGCTTCACAGGTCACTTGTTTTAGCCCTTTATCACAATTCAATAACATTGCTTGCACTTCCTTCATCCGATTTTCCTGCAACATTTCAAGTAATTGGCATGGTCAGGAATGGAGAAGCTTAATGAGCATGCAGGCTTTTGTTCAAAAGATAATACTAATGCATAACATGCTAACTGTTATCAGACTGATGTTACAAAAATGAAATGAAGCATAAATCTCAGGATCATAATTTGATATTTATGCTGATCAAAATTAATGAGAAGGAATCTAGACTCTTATCTGTTAGATATCAAGAACACCAAAGGAGAATAAATAGTAATTCAACACCACAATGTTTGTTAGTATGTCACAAAATACTCTTATGCACAAACTCACCAATTGCCTCCCCTCCTCCTGCAGTGTTCTGTCCATCTGAACAAAAAGAGACCTCCACCGAGCAACATGTGCTTCTGAAACTGTTTGTCCAGTGGATCCACCTCCAGCAATGGATGGGTCATTCTCTTGGTTAGATGAAAATTCTGTTGATATCAGGTACGGCAGTTCAGTTTGAAGAGCGTTCCTGACTCTCTTCCTACTGCGCTTCAAAGCTTCAAGAATGAAGGAGGCATGGTTAAGTGGAATGCATAGGTTGCAACTTTGGGTATATTCTAAGTTTTTCATTGACTGTAGAAGTATTACCAGCAAGCCGCCCTCTTATATCCTGCTGCAGTAGCTCCAGCCACTGGGAGGCAACACTAGCCGCTGGTCATTGAAAGGCAAGAAAACTGTCAGACGTGCATATTTCTGTAAATAGTTAGTGCAACAGTCAGAAAATGTATGGTTAGTGAGCTAAGCAATCGAGCATACCCTTTACAGATAGCATAGTCATGTAGTCATGTTTAGATTCATCATCCGCTAATGTACTGCATGTCCCATCCAAGCCATAGTGACTGTTGATGAGAGTTGCAATTTCAGATTGTCACCATCCTCTGGGAGGAACTTCGATGTGGTAGGAAGCCCGTGGTGAAACATTGTATTATTACCTTCCATCATAAAATGGCACTTCATCAAACTATCTGCATACTTCTGGTCCTGAATTCTATCACAAACTTCCTTACCTCTTTCACCTGTTTGGCTAGCAAAACCAGGCTGGATTGCATTCTCGAGCTCCTCGGAGCGAACCATTGCCTTTATTATGGAGTACACTTGCTTGCTATTTCTTACATGGTTTATGATTCCAGGATTTAGCCCAGATAATAGGCCACTAGGAGCAGCAACCTTCATGAACTTAGTTTGTTCATTCTGGGTCAAAGTGCTCCGCTTGAGTCATCATCCCTTTTCCGCTTAGGGGGTCGACCACGTGGCTTAGGTGCCACTGAGGTTCCATGAGATGAAGAAAGGAATCCATTCTGCTTCATTTCTCTCCACTTTCTATGCGACTCGCTTTCTCCTGTAGCACCAGTTGTACTACCACATTCTGATGGATCACTAACTTTCGACTGCCCAAGCTTCTTGTAAGGAAAGAAGGGATTAAGCTCTGCCGGATCTGAAGGATCCAGTGTATTAAGATCCAACCCAAGGGGTGCATCACTCATTCTATTTTCGTCATGTTTTGCATCAGGCTTAAGTTGCAAGTCTGTCTGATGTTTTCTTTGCCACGTGCCAAAGGATCAGTGTTGTTATGCACTATTTCTGCCAACACTGCATCTGAAGCACGACCCAAGATCAGGCAAGCAGGTTCTAACTGAAGAAGCGCACCAGTCCGAGGCAATGTAGGGACCTCATATTCACAATTTCTGGCGCCTTCAACAGTAAACTGAGGTATATCTTTCTTATTACATGGATGTAAACATCCCTCTACTTGATCGGAAGATTCCAAAATCCCCACCCTCGGATCTACACGAGAGAAGGCATGAATGAGATTAAGCTACAAATAAAATTAAGTAACCAAACACAAGAAAGAAACAAGTATGCTGTTTCCATCAGCAAAGCCAGTAAATAAATAATGGCAAGGGCACAACAACATTATGACTATGTGGGTAGACTTCAACTTTGAATCCACTGAAGCTAGAATAACTCTAGTACTGAAAAGTACCCCATGCGTCCATTTTATCCAACCACTAGAAAGTATGGCCAAGATTGATAAAGGCAGTACTTTAAAAAGGACAGCCATCGGAATCAAAATGATGTTTATGACTTATGACAAAAGAAAGTGATGCTCGCGTGAATTCTCAACGTTTTATAGTACAAAAACTATCAATCGCCAAGAACATGCATGATTTATCAACTTTTCATACCACAGAAAATCAGTTGTCAACACAAATGCTATCTGGATTACATTGTTAGCAGTCGTCTTTTCGACATCTGATTGATGCATGTCTTGAGAGGTTCTAAGTTTATTCTGCCTATTATAACTCAACAGAAGCTACATAAGGAAAATGATGAGCTATAACTGCACGAAAGGCTAGCTAAAATCACATGTATTCACAGACTAAGATCTGCCCTGAAACATTATAATGTAATGTACTGTGTCATCTCAGTTTTCTGTTCAGTCAGTGAACGAATGCAGGACTTCCTGTCAAGCATTCAAGAACAGTGACAGCCTGAAAAATTCACATCTTCTCCTAGCACATTAAATTCAATTGCCAGCAAGGATGCTCTCCTAGTTAACACGGTTCACACATCTAAGATAAAAGGTGCTGCTATTAACTAACAGGCTCAGAAAATTGTCCATGGATGCGTTCCTGGACAGAACAGAAGCAGCTCTGTGTACCCTTAGGAGCTTAGATCTGTGGCGGGACACCTAAACATAATGTGCCATCTCGAATTTTAGTCGCAGCGGTGAACTCGAGGCTGCTAACTAAGAATTCGTGGACAACGACAGCGCAGGAGAGAAACGGAGCTACGGTTTCCAGTTCGGCCCGAGCTAGACTGGAAGCACGGGACCATCAGAGATCAGGACCACCAGGAACCCACCTCCCAATTCGACCACCGGAGCCGACCCGCACGCCTCCGCAGCGCCGCCGCCACTGCTCCCGGCGGCCCTAACGCACAATTCCTGCAGAGAACGCGCACCACGACGTCAGCACCACAGCTACCCCAGGAACCAGACACAGGAGAAGGCCCAGCCCAACCCACCTCGGCGGTCTGCGGCGGCGGCGGCGCGCCCGATCCGGCGGGATCCGGTCGCGGGACTGCGGGGTCCATCGGAGAGCAGGGGAGCGCGGCGGGCGGCGACGCGGGCGCCGAGGGCGGGGAGGGATCTGGGCCGGCGGGAGGCCGCCCTAGCCCCTAGGGTTTGGGGGCGGAGCGGATGGGATGGGAGCGGGGAGGGGGAGGGAGACGCGAAGCTTTGCGTGATTTTTGAAATGGAGATGCGTGAGGAGGGATGGGGGTGGGGGTGTGTACGGGGGCTGGGTTTTATGCGTGCCGGGTTTTTTTGAATTCGAGCGGAGGTGGGCGCGGTTTCGATGGCGCATGTGGCGAATGAATAGGGCCCTTTTTAAGAACAGACACAGCAGCGCCCTATCCCGATCTCGAGCCCACCCATGGATTTGAAATTTTTTGGGGTGGGGAACTTTTGTTTGTGGAATTTGAATTTGGGGGTGGAGAGGAAGAGGAGGGTGAGTGGGTTGGTGAATGGTGAGTGCTCTCGGATGAGGTACATGCACAATTTTTGCTAATCCGTACATGGTAGAATAGATAGTTCCCTCACTTTGTGCCACTTAGAGCATCTCCACCGGGACTCCTCAAATATGTGTCCGGCACCCTCCAATTGTGTCCTCTTTAGGGGGTGCCGGACATGTGTCCGCATGAAATTTTTGCACTTCTCACAGCGGCACACCCCAAACTAGGCCCTCCAAATATGTAACATAAACACAAACAGGTTGCATGTGTCGTTGCTGTCGAGGCACTCGCCGGCCACGAACGCCGAGCGGAAGGCGAGAGCGAGGCTGAGGTCTCCGAGGGGAATGGTGAGCCGCGAGACGGACACGGGAAACTCGGCCGGCCGTCGAGACCTCGCCGGGACTCCAACCCCGGCGCCCCGCTGCTCCAGGTGTCGGGATCCTCGAGTCCACCACCGTTGCTGTCTTTGCTAGATGCTGCTTGGTAGTTGATGCCGCTGCTCCAGCCATCGATCCATCAAGCACCATGGTGGATTTGTCTTCCGCTTGCAGCCACACGTGAAGTAGTACTCCCGAAGAAACGAGCACCACGACCCGTCACGTTGACGCGAGTTGGGGAACGCCGCGAGCACGCGTGGCCGGAGCATGCGCCTGTTGCAGTCCGCCCGACGTCGTCGTCCAGGACGAGCTAGCTAGCACCAACACCTCGCGAAGAGCTAGCAGCAAAGAACAGACAACCGGCAACTGAAACTGACAGAAAATTCAGAGTTTGAAGTTCAGAGGACGGCACGAACAGAAGCTCCTCCGCCTCTGACCACCGTGCGTCAACTTCTCGCTGTAGTCCAGCGTCGGGAAGATGGTCTCCGCGCAGAACCGCGGCTCGCCAGCAGCTTCAGCGACGACCGCCCGGCCAGCTCGCTGGCCACGGGGCTGAACGGTGGCGTTCGGGAACGCCGCGAGCACGGCCGTCACGTTGACGCGAGTTGGGGAACGCCGCGAGCACGGCCGTCAACGTGAGCAACGGACTGTTGTGCGTCGTCTCAGTGTCGGCAACACCGTCGTGGCCGAGGCGGAACGCGAGCAGGCAGGCGAGCTGGGACGCCGACGCGCGGCTGCGCATGCGCGTTACGCCTCGTCGTCGTTCTTGTGGACGCCACGCTTGCCGAGGAGCAGCGCGGAGGAGCGGACGACAGCGAGTACAGGGTCCGCGTGGCCGTGCAGATGGGGTAGGGGCTCAGGAGCGAGCGTTGCGGCAGATCGATGGCGGCTCGATCTCGTGCATCCCCTCCATCGGCCGCTTGGAGCCGTGAGGAGGCCGGTGGCCGCACGCTGGTGGAGGTGCGCGGCGGGCGCGAGGACTGAAGCAGTGAGGCGCGCTAGTGGAGGCAGGGGCGGCTCTCGGGCGAGCTCTCCGGCGCGAGTGCGCGAGGTTGACAGCCATGGGGGAGAGAGACGTGAGAGAGATGGAGTAGGGATAGAGCTATCTAGCTGACACGCGGGACCAGGGCCGTAATTGATGTCCGTTTTGCATGTCCGGCACCCCCAAGAGGGCCTCCAAGTTTGGAGGCCTCTTCGGGGGTGCCGGACATATTTGGGGGGTCATTTTCATTTGGAGGCCCCCGTTGGTGGGCATTTTTTAGGTCCGTACCCCCAATGGACCTTTTGAGGGTTATTTGGAGGCCCCCAGTGGAGATGCTCTTACAAGATGAACCGTTTGGAGATTTAAATGCCCTTGATTACAAAAGCACTTTTGAATTTATACAAGGTTCTGTTCATACCCAATAAAACCTTGAACATTTTACAAGGTCTCTTGGAAAATTCAACAACATGACAAAAATATATCCAGGCTAACTTTAGCTCAGTAAGACCATGTTTGAGCCATTTTAGGGTTTAAACTCGAAGTATGTTATTTGACATTAAAAATTCATGGAGATCTTACAATAGCTATATAATGTCACTATCAAGAGATTTCACAAAATGAAACCATTCATCTTCAGGGCTCATATATGCCTTTTATTGCCTTTGAATCGGAAATGTTTAATAAATACAGTTTTCATGAAAATTTATAGAGTCATACATGAAATTTAGAGGAAGGCTGCATAAAAGTTTCAAAAGGTTTTGGGGACATTTAGTGGATGCTTTGAATTTTGGTTTGCAAAATAATTTTTAGGACGCGGTTTTGAATTCTCTTCAATTTCAAGTTAATTGAAGTTCAACATGACGCCAGCGAAGACACCCATGTTGCACAAACGTCGAATTTTATTGCAGATTACATAACTTGGGATGTTACATTTCCTTTTTACATATTTACCATTTGTCGTACATATGTGGATCGCGAGGGCACATGACTGCAAGGAGTACAGGTCAACTCGAGGCAGTGTGGGCTTCGTCTATAATGGTCAGCAAAGCCGCACGTGAGAAAAACTCCTTATAGATCAAATTTTACAAGTAGTTGATGACTAGTCTACCTTCAACAAAACAATCATCAATGCTATATTTGGTATTGTCTATGTGTTTGCTTGCTTCACTATGAATCCATCTATGTGTTCAAATAGTTGTGCTCCACTATGTCTTGATGGACTATTGACATTGTCTGTGTGTTTGCTTGCTTACCGATATCAACTTGATATTAATATATTTTACTTTTCCAAAAGGTATCTAAAGAATTTTGTTCCCGCACTATATATAGCACATATCCGCGTCGGAGGGCATAATTGTATCTTGTGAGCTTCGTTCCGATAGTTCGATTCAGGATGCAAAGTTTGTGCAACCAGTTTGACTACAACTTCAGATACAATGAAGCTAGCTCTTATCTATTTGTATGTCTATCTCTAGAATATCAGCTGCAGCCGAGGTTATAGAATTACACACTCGGGACTTCAACAACAAGGCAACTAATGTTTTTTTTTTAAACAAAGGCAACTAATGCTAATAAGCTATAAGTAAAAAACTAGAAGATACACGATTTAACCTGCACTATGAGATGATGCAATATGACAACATTTTACACAGAAACAGTACATGGCGTAGATGAATACAATCGGACATTTAAATAACCTTTCTTTCCCTTAGAGTTTGAGAACTTGACGTATGCATTAAGTCCCTCTAAAATTTTGTGTTTGACAGTAGAGGGTTTTGGGACTTTAGCATCAAACATCCTACTATGTCTGAATCAACTTATGTATCATATCAGTATGTTTTTTTATTCTTTTAGTCCTTGAATTAAGTATGTTCTTCTCTCATATCAGACCCCTTCTTCCACTTGGTTCTTACTTCGCTTTATATGGTCGACGGATGGTAACAAATAGAATAGCAATAACATGATATATCACCTATCTTTCCATGTAATACATAAGAGGATTTTAGGTTTTTCTTTTCCATAGCTCAACAAGGTTTTAGGTAGGTTTCATATGTTATTATTTTTATCATATTTTTAAAGTATTTCTCCATGTGGATTTGCTCGAGTTTCTCTCATATTGTAGATCAACTTGTACTATTTATCTTTCTCGCTTCAATGGATTCGAGGCAACACAAAGTTCAAGCACTAGTATTGCCAAAATGGTACAACGAACATGCATGGTGGGAATGACAGGTTTTTGATGGAAAGGAAGAAGAAACAGAACGACAGATATTGTGTTTCTTTAGAATTAAATTATTGAACGGTTTGATTTATTTTTTAAACGGGCAGGTGTACTATGCGCCAAGACATGATCCGCACTATGCGCAAAGGATAAGCATGTTGAGTTAATTTCTTCCATACTATCACCGAAACAGATAAGAGACGGTTTTAATTGTTATCAATGTAACCAATGTTGTATAGGCATTGTACTCCTATATAAAGGTCAACAACACATCCCTATCTCTAGACATCCAAGTCGCAACTTAGAAGTTCCGCACTTGAAGATGCCGAAGAGGCCGGCCCCCATGTACATTCAAAGCGATGCCAAGCGCGCCTTGACCTTCAACAAGCTACACGAAGAGCTTTGCAACGAGGCGTTCGAACTCTCTGCTCTCACTGGAGCACGAACTGCCATCGTCCTAGAAACAGAAAACGGGCAGGTGTACTCGTTTGGCACCCCATCTGCCGAATCTGTCGTCGACGCTTTCCTCTCAGGAAATCCATCTATGGGTCTGGAAGGTGAGCAAAATGCCAAAATCATGAAGTTGCAGAACAAAGTGGCAGAGTTGGAGAAGGCTCTTACAGAGGTGAAAGAGATGGCAAAGGAATTGAAGAAGATGGTTAGTGACTTCCCACAGATCCATGTGGCTCCACAAATGACACCGCGACACACTTCCCCATTACAATTAGGGTTTTCTACTAGAGGGGTAAGTGTCAATGTTGACATAACATATGTCCATGATGTTGGCTCCCTAGGTACCAACTAGTTGATCTGGAATCTGGGCAACTAGGTTGTCACTGGTTGAATAATCCTAGTCAAGCATGTATCGCGCCTTAGGTCTGGCTATTGGTTCACGAGCCTTGTCTCATGATCAGATCATTTACCTCTGCCTTGATATGTTCTCCGTATACTGAATGAGTCAATGAATAAAATTTGTGGTAAGTTATGGAATGGAGTTCTTCACACCATTTATTTATTTCATATGTAATGAGTGGGTACATATAAGTGATGAATGATGTTCTCCCATTCCTTGCTAAAAAACATGTCGAGCTAAACAAGAGGAATGCCTAAATCCTCTCATGTATTACACACGTACATATCTGATGAATGATGCTCTTGCTATTTTATTCTTATCATCCATTGCCCACATACACCCGAGCAAGAACTGAAGAGAAGAAATCCCAAGTGAAACAAGAAGAGACATGATGTTAAGGACCAAAGAGGGTGCAAAAACATACAAACATTAGGCACATATTAGTTCTAATTACAACATAGAGAAATCTCACATATAATTAAGTAGCAAAACAAATCCATTACATATGGAATAGAAGGGGGATACATCACATAATTCAACTCCATTAACAAAGCCAATAATCATAGTCAAGATGGGTAACTTATATCATGTCGGAGAGAGATAGAACACATAGCTACTAGCACATACCCTTAACCCCGAGGGTACTACTCACACATAACCATGCGGCGTAGGAAGGTTGATCAAGATGGCTACGTAAGTGGATCACATCCCGGCAAAGTGCAAGAATAGGGCTCCAAATTAGATCGTCGTAGGTCGGCGGCTATGTGTCTAGAATCCAAACAAATAACACCACCTCGAATAGTTTTTAGGTTGTGTCAATTTAATCAAGTTCACATAATAGTCTTGATAAAGTTTTAATATTTATGTTTCCCGTTTCATCAGTTTATTGCCAACCCAAGGTTCAAATGCAGGCTTTGATAGTAGGTTCAGTAAATAAGGTGAGAATGGCAGGTTTTCAAAGAAAAAACAAAGAAACAAATTAGTCTGCATTGTATTTCTACATAAATAAGTTGATTAAAGGTTGGTTTATTTTACCAAGTAAATCTAAGGAATTATATACACCAACACAATATACTTATCGTTTGCACTATGCGGAGATGATAGGCACCAGTATTAATTGCTTCCAAACTATCGCCGAAATAGATAAGTACCACGTTTAATTGATATCAATGTATATGCGCTAGAGACAAGCAACGTGTTAATTGCAACAAGTGTATAACACGAGCTAGATACTTCGGTTCCTATATAAAGATCATCAAAACAACCCACTCTTTAGACATTCAAGCCAGAACATAGAAATTTAACATCTCAAGATGCCGGAGATGCCAACCACTAAACAAATGGAAGACGATGCCAAGCGCGCCATCACCTTCAACAAGTTGCTTGAAGAGCTTTTTAAAGAGGCAACCGAATTCTCTGCTTTCACCGGAGAAAGAGTCGCCATCGTGGTAGAATCAGAAAATGGGGAGGTGTACTCATTTGTCACCCCATCTGTCGAAACTATGGTCGAAAACTTCCTCTCAGGTAATCCAAGTACGGATTTGGGTAGTGAGCATAATGCCAACATCATGCAGTTGCAATGCAATGTGGTGGAGTCAGAGAGAGCTCTTGTGGAGGTGAAAGAGATGAAGAAGTCATCAGAGAAGGTGCACATAGAGTCCCCGCAAGTCCAGGTGGCTCCACATATGCCACCATCAGAAACTTCCCCATTGCATTCGGGGTCCTCTACTGGATGGGGGTGCACCGGTGCTGAAGGAGGATATGGCCATGATGTTGGCTCCTCAAGTAGCTGAACTGGAAGCTTGGCAACTAAGCTTGTCATTGTTGGTTTAATAATCATAGTCACGCATGTATGCGTGCTTTAGGTGTTGTCTTATGAGTCAGATCCTTGCATCCGCGTCCATGTCCACCCTACCGAATAAATGAAAGAATATAACATGCGGTTGAATAAAAAATAAGTTCTTCCTAACATTGATTTCATATTTATATATGAGCAAGTTCAACCATATGACCAGTACATTTTATACCCTTTTTCATGACATATTATATTGGTAAAATAAGTAAACCATAAAAATAGAAAGTAATAACATAGTTTCAAATTACTGAAGATATTTTAGTGTTCATAACCTGTAATTTCTAGCCTGCTAACTGAACTTTGATGCAAATGTCGTTTCTTGGAACCGTGTTATCTGGCGTTGACACATGTGAAACAAAATGGGTAAATTGTATACCACTATCTCAAGTTTAAAGTAACTTATACAAATTTAGATGGAGTAAGACAAAAACCATGTTGAAATTAAACAAGAGCAACACCTAAAATCCTCTCACGTATGTATTACATAGGTACATAAGTGATGAATGATATTATCAGTGTTCTACTACTTCACAATGTATAGGAATCACAAGATTACCCAAGTGGCCGCCGGCGCCTCCCCCGCGCGTCTCGGTGTACGGAGACGTCGCCTTCTCCGGAAAAACCTATAGGTCGCGTACCGCGAAGCTAGCGTCGCATCGCGTATCCCTCCGTCTCTATTTGGGCCTGGCCCAGTCGAGACCGACCTCGCCTTCTTTCTTCATCCTTCCGACCTCGCCTTCCCCGACATTTTTCCTCCTTCTTCTTTCTTCTCCCTTCCCCGTTCGGGGGGATCGGTGGGTCGCGCGCACTTCTTCTGTGCCGCCGCGACGAGCGCACTTCTTCTGCGCCGACGCGACGAGCGTACTGCTTCTTCTCCGACCCGACGCGCTCACTGCTTCCGGTCCGCCGCGCCGCCCTGCCTTCTTCTTCTTCTTCTTCTTCTTCTTCTTCGGGGGGCGCGCACTGATTCTCCTCCTCTGCGACGAGCGCACTGCTGCTCGTCCTCCGCGACGAGCGCACTGCTTCTTCTCCACTCCCCCAGCGGGCCAGCGGCATCCTTTGCAGGCGCGGCGCCGGGGAACAGATCCGCGGTCGGTCGCCGGGTCGTCGCTGTCCCGGGAACCAGTCCGCCGCAAGACGCAAGTCGCGGTTGCGGTGCAGCGCAGTTCACCAACGAGGCGAGTCAGCGCAGGCAAGCAACGACCATGGCCGCGCCCTCCAAAGTCCGCGCGGGGAATTTCGCCTCAAAGATTCTCTCTCCGCCGGTCGCCTCTGAAATTTCCAGTGAGCTACGGCTCCTCCACACGGCTTCTGCTTCTACTTTTCAACCTCCCGCTTCCAGCTTCCTCACTGGCCTCTCTTTCTCAACCGACGAGCCGAAGCTGCGGAGGGCTACGGTTCGAGGATCCTCACAAGGTACGTGCTGGGGAATGGGGATGGATCTGCTTCACTCACTCATCAGTCTACTTCCACGCCCTTTTACTTCTTTTTTGCCATCTGTGTTTGGAACCATTTTCAAAATGGTTCCATTTTTTTTTTTTTTTTTTTTTTGCCATCTGTGCTTGATCAACTGGTCATCTAGTCAATTTTAACTGGAGCAGGGGCGTTGTATGTGCTCATTATAACTGGAATAAGGGTAGAGGATGTCTATCCAGTTGTATTACGTTCATATGAGAAACTGGGCAATCTCGTGGTAAACTTTTATCTTCAAAGTTGGGTCACTTCTATGTGCTGTTTGGTAGTCTCAGTGATTAATATGATGTCATTTAAAAAGTAGAAAAAACTGAATAGCACAAAGTATCTGTGCTTCATCACTCCGTTCATCTAATCTTCACAGGGGAATTTCTTTTGGGGAAGAACCTAACCTCTACAAAGTAGAAACAAAAAAACAGTTGCCGCCGTATGCTGTGATGTTTCAGCTGATTGATATGCTCAAAGTTTGTACTGAATGTATAATCACACCTGCAGGTTCCAGTTTTGACGGGCTGTGTAGTTCAAAACTTTGATATTGTTGCCAATTAAAGGACTATCAGCTGGTGAAGTGTCACCTTGTTCACAGCTACTTTTCGCTCTTATGCATGGTTGTTCTTATGCTCATTGAGTTCGTAACTAGTACTGTGGCAGCCCACTTGTGGAATCCTGATATTACACGTATGAGATATTTAGTAGAAAAGGATGAAAATATTGGGAAGCTGGACACTGCTGTAAGGAATCTAGAAGTCAGGACACATGCCAAATGGTTCCAAATTTGAAAATGATCCCAAATTTTAAAAATGGTTTCAAATTTGAAAATGGTTCCGAAATTAAAAATGGTACCAAATTTGGAAATGGTTCCGAAATTAAAATTGGTCCCAAATTTTAAAATGGTCCCAAATTTGAAAATGGTGCCAAATTTAAAAATGGTTCCATATTAAAAACGGCTACAAATTTGATAATGGTCCCAAATTAAAAAATGGTTCCAAATTAAAAGTGGTTCCTTTTTAAAAATGGTTCCAAATTTAAAAATGGTTCCGAAATTAAAAATGGTTCCAAATCTTAAAAATGGTTCCGAAATTAAAAATGGTTCCAAATTAAAAGTGGTTCCTTTTGAAAATGGTTCCAAATTTAAAAATGGTTCTGAAATTAAAAATGGATCAAAATCCTAAAATGGTTCCAAAATAAAAAAATGGTTCCAAATCTAAAAATGGTTCCGAAATAAAAAATGGATCCAAATCCTAAAAATGGTTCCGAAATTAAAAATGGTTCCAAATCTAAAAATGGTTCCGAAATTAAAAATGGTTCCAAATCTAAAAAATGGTTCCAAATTTAAAAATGGTTCCAAATTTAAAAATGGTTCCGAAATTAAAAATGTTTTCAAATTAAAAGTGTTTCCTTTTTTTAAAATGGTTCCAAATTTAAAAATGGTTCCGAAATTAAAAATGGATCCAAATCTTAAAAATGGTTCCGAAATTAAAAATGGTTCCAAATCTAGAAAAATGTTTCCGAAATTAAAATGGTTCCAAATCTAAAAAATGGTTCCGAAATAAAAATAGTTCCAAATCTAAAAATGGTTCCGATGGTTCCGAATTTAAAAATGGTCCAAATTAAAAAATGGTTCCAAAATTACAAATGGTTCCATTTTCAAAATGGTTCCAAATTAAAAATGGTTCATATTTTAAAAATGGTTCCATTTTGAAAATGGTTCCAAATTAAAAAATGGTTCTATTTTCTAAAATGGTTCCAAAATTAAAATGGTTCCATTTTGAAAATGGTTCCAAATTAAAAATGGTTCATATTTTGTAAATGGTTCCAAATTTAAAAATTGCAAAAGTTTAAAAATGGTTCCAAAAGTTTAAAAATGGTTCCATTTTGAAAATGGTTCCAATTTTAAAAATGGTTCCAAAAATAAAAAAATGGTTCCATTTTGAAAATGGTTCCGAATTTAAAAATGGTTCCACTTCGAAAATGGTTCCACTTTGAAAATGGTTCCATTTTGAAAATGGTTCCAAATTAAAATGGTTCCATTTTGAAAATGGTTCTAAATTTAAAAATTGCTCATAAGTTAAAATGGTTCCAAAAGTTTAAAAATGGTTCCATTTTGAAAATGGTTCCAATTATAAAAATGGTTCCAAAAATTAAAAATGGTTCAATTTTGAAATGGTTCCAAATTTAAAAATGGAACCAAATTTAAAAATGGTTCCATTTTTAAAATGGTTCCAAATTTAAAAATGGTTCCATTTCAAAAATGGTTCCACTTTGAAAATGCTTCTAAATTTAAAAATTGCTCATAAGTTAAAAATGGATCGAAAAGTTTAAAAATGTTTCCATTTTAAAAATGGTTCTAATTATAAAAATGGTTCCAAAAAATAAAAATGGTTCAATTTTGAAAATGGTTCCAAATTTAAAAATGGTTCCAATTTAAAAATGGTTCCATTTCAAAAATGGTTCCACTTTTGAAAATGGTTCCATTTTGAAAATGGTTCTAAATTAAAAATGGTTCCATTTTGAAAATGGTTCCAAATTTAAAAATTGCAAAAGTTTAAAAATGGTTCCAAAAGTTTAAAAATGGTTCCATTTTGAAAATGGTTCCAAATTAAAAAATGGTTCCAATTTAAAAATGGTTCCATTTCGAAAATGGTTCCACTTTTGAAAATGGTTCCATTTTGAAAATGGTTCTAAATTTGAAAATTGCTCATAAGTTAAAAATGGTTCCAAAAGTTTAAAAATGGTTCCATCCATTTTCGAAAATGGTTTTAAAAATTAAAATGGTTCCATTTTGAAAATGGTTCCCAAATTAAAAAATGGTTCCAACTTTTGAAAATGGTTCCATTTTGAAAAATGGTTCCGATAATAAAAAATGGTTCCATTTTTCAAAACTGGTTCCAAATTTAAAAATGGTTCCAATTACAAAATAGCTTCATCACGTCCGAAAATAGTTTCCTTACAGAAGCAGTCAAACGTCCAAAACAGCGCACCATTTTGAAATAGTCGCGGAACAGAAGTAACAGTCGCGAAAAAGAAGCAGTCGAAACAATTTGTAGAATGGTTCTTCCCGTCTGCGGCGAAGCAGTCGAAACAATCGTGTGCCAGAGCGAAGCAGTCGCGAAAGAACCAGCACGAACCAGTCACAGGGACAGGTACGCGACGCGTACCGCGACCTGTAGGCGCTCCCCTCCCTTCTCCTCGTCGCGACGCCGTCCGCCGCGGTGTCCCCTCCCGGCGGCGAGGGCCTCGTGTCGGGCTGAGCAGCGGCGGCTATGCGGGCTATGCCTATGCGTTGGCGACGATCGATGGACTCGAGCCTCGTCGCTCGGCCGTAGTGGGCCTCTAACCGAAGCTGGGCTTTACATTCTTGTGGCTGGTCTGGATATTTACAGCCGAATTGCCATCCCATCAAGAAAAAAAACATTTCCTGCCCCGACCCGTCGGCAAAACCTATACGTCGACCAGGTCGACGCTAACGTGCAGTCGCACACCCCCGACGACTCATGGGCCTGGCCCAAAAACTGATTGTTCCGCGCGTGCACGACTGGTTCCGCGCATGCACGACTGGTTCCGCCTGCACGACTGGTTCTTCGCGCGTGCGCGTGGGCGAGTCCGAGGGGAGGTGCTGTTTCTTCGCGCAAACTGTTTTTGCTCGCGCGAGCCTGATTGTTCTGAACGATTCGAAGTTGAAAAATTTCTTGGGGCGGCATTATTGCAAGAAATTGACCCTTGGACTGTTTCATTTTTTGAAGTGATTTTTCTGAACGCTATTGCATGTCTCAAAAAATAATTTTTGAACAAATTTAAAAAATGAACAAAAAAAGGTTTATGAACGAAAGTTATTTTTTGAACGATTTTAAAAGTGAACGATTTTCTTTCTTCTTTTCAGTTTTCTTTATTAGACATTATTTCTTTATTTTGAATTTTCATTTTTGAAAATGTTTAAATTTTAAAAATGTTCATATTCAAAAATTGTTCGCCTTTTAAAATCGTTCAAAAATAATTTCCGTTCAAATACCTTTTTTTTCATTTTTCTGAAAATCGTTCAAAAATAATTTCCGTTCAAATACTTTTTTTGTTCATTTTTTCCGTGCAGACGATGGCGGAGTTAACCGCAGCGAGGCGACACGGGTTGGAGAAGATGTGTACACTAAGGAGTGTAAACATGTTCAAACCTACAGTATAAGATTATCTCGTATATGATCGTCGAAACGAAAAATTAACAACGTGAAAGTTATGCGAAATATGGATATTAACCTACTCATCAAATGATATTTCAAACGGTCAACCGAGTGCGAGGAATTTGATAAAATTCAGTTAAAAAGGTTTGGAACATCTATTCAAAATTGGGAAGTTACAATCAACGAAACTCAGAACTGAGTATAGGAATGGAACCTACTCGTGGACGTGCATAATTTTCGTGTACACATTTTTTAGGTAGTTTCATACTTATATGTTTTTCAAAGAAATTCGAACATGCACCTTCATAGGAAGAATATTATAGCAAAGAGCGATGCATGTGCATGCGACTGGAAACAGAAAAAAAAACGGGAACAGTCGAACGCGCGAAGACCAGCCAGCAGCCCAAATGGGCCGGCCCAATATCGCGCGGGTGGGGTGTGCGATGCAGCGCTGGCGTCGCATGGGTCGACATACAGGCGATCCCCGACCCGTCCCTCTTCTAACTCCCGCGTCCATCCCCGCCGCCACAGCCTCCCTAGGGTTTCCCCGCCGCCACCTCCCCACCCCCACTTAACCCTAAGCCGCCAGCCGCTCCCCGCCGCCACTCGACCCCGACTCGAGCTCCCGGTCCTCATCGAGCTCGCCCCGACGACCCGTTGCACATCCTCGCCGGCCGCCGTCGGTGCACCCCTAGCAGCATCCGCCATGGCGCCGCCGGGCAACTCCCTCGACCTCAAGGGTGCGAAGAAGGGCAAGAAATCATCAAAATCCAAGGACGACAAAAAGCACAAGAAAGAAAAGCACTCCCGTCCTACCCCCGCCGCCGACGACGAAGCGTCTCTCCGCAAGCGCAAGCACAAGGACGCGCAGGCGGGGAAGGAGCACGGCAAGAAGCCGAAGAAGGAGAAGAAGGCCGAGGCGGAGACCGAGGCTGCTACTACGGGCGCTGAGGCGAAGCGTGGCCAGGAGAAGATGAAGCGGGCGATGGAGGACGAGCGGTTCGCGGGGGCGCGGACCGACCCGAGGTTCCGGCCCATGCGGCGGAAGGAGGCCAAGGTGGCCCTCGACTCGAGGTTCGACGGCATGCTCACGAACCCCATGTTCGCTTCGTCGGAGGCGCCCGTGGACAAGCGCGGCAGGCGTCGCAAGAAGAGCGCCAGGGATAACCCCATGCTGCACTACTATCTCAACCAAGAGGAGGGGGATGAGGAGAAGGAGAAGGAGAAGCTGATTCGTGAAGAGGAGGATGATGAGGTGGAAGAAGAGGATGAGCAGGAGGAAGAAGAGAGTTCTAGTAGCGATGACGATGAGGAGGAGGAGGAGGACGACGATGACCAGGTGATGTTTCGCTTCGGATTCTGTGATGCTGTATTTAGTTTCGCTTGAACACCTTTCCCTACTATAAAGACTGCAGCCTTCAACATCATACTTGATAATGCATATGTTAGTGATTAGTCTATGTTCTCGCTTGTGAATACGAGGTTATTTTTTTCTCCAAGTCTCAGTTTGATTAGAAAGTACGCTCTCCAGTTTCTTGGGAGAGAATAAAAGCGCTTTTGTATGTTACTTTGTTGTCCGGTTGGTTGTTTGTAATCAATATTGTCCATGGGCTGTTTAATCCCATCTTTCGTCTGCATAGCACATATGCTGTTTTAATCCCAATCTTGCTGGTTCAAGTTATGGAGATTTTTCAACTTGTCGTGCATGTTTGTGCTTGCTGTAGTGCTAGTGTTATTCTTCTTGTAGAGCATGAAGTGTATGACTGATGCATGTTAGAGACAGAGATGTGCATGTTTCTGTAACCCTGCAATTAAATATGTGGTTATAAGAACGATTTCTAACTACAACTCTTGATCTGATATCCTGATATTTTTTGGCAACATACTGCAAAGTTTGTTTTATTGCCAGTATGGGTCTTATGTTATGTTTCTTATTTGTAGGGTTTCCATATGGTTGCTAAATTATCTTCACGAGACACTTTGCTAGTTGTATTTTCTTGGACAAGAGAAATATTTTTCTTGCATTATTTCTAATTTTGACTTTTTTTATTCTGCAGTACTCTACTGGCAGTGACATTGCTCATTACTTGATGGCGAGTCATGATGATACACCTATGATTGATAAGGAAACTCACAGGCTTGCTGTTGTTAATATGGACTGGGATCATATCAAGGTGTGTACTAATTCATTAATTTCTATTATCTTGAGAAGTATCCCTTTCTGCCTAAACAGTTTCTACCATGCTCAAAACGCAATACCCCTTGAAATGATGTGCTTGAGGCCAACATGTTTCTTTTCTGTAAGTTTGACATGCATTTCTGTACTGTTTTTTTTTTGCATTTGCGTGTTTATTACATACTTATAAAACCTCCAGGGGCTGTTTTTATCGCACTTTTAATAGATGCTCCTACAACAGTAGGAGTTCTGGAAGAAAAAACTATGTTGTTTTCTGTTTGTTACGTGGAGGTGCGATCCATGGATTCATGTTGATGATTTCCTTTCTGTTCCTTTTGTTTTGTTGAGAACAGGTGGAATTTCTAGCAGTAAAATTCGCATGTTTTTAGTTGAGAGAAATGCACCAAATATGGATATTCAGGATTAGGAACAAAATCCGAAGTGGTGTCAAATTACTGGGTTCTTTAGTCAAGATATACCCATATAATGATGACCTGTATATATATAGTTAAACTGGCCCATGTCTATCTGTATTCAAAACACCGCAACTATCATCTTTTCTTCGCGTCCTTAGGTGCTAATTGCCAACTGCCCCTCCAATAGGGGGTGCTTCTTAGCTGTTACAGTAGTGGAAAACAACAGCTTCAGAGCATCTGACATCTGCAGAACGACATGGCCTGCACTCATAATGCTCTTGTCAGCAGAGCTGTGTGCACTAAGGCAATGGTGGTGGCATAAGCTGAATTAGCAAGAAATGTCCATCGGCGTAACAGATGACTGATTGGTTATATGTGCTTGATTTTGGGTTGACCTTTAGTTGTTAACCAGCCATTGAGACGTAAAACTTAATATATAACCTCACAGCATCAGTTCAAACTTACCCCTGAGGACCTGTTTGGGTAGGGGATCTGAATTTGAGCCTTAGGATGGAACTAAATCGCAAAATTTTGAAAGAGATCCTGTCACTCAAATACACATGTAATTTTGATTTTACATTTATTCAGCGCATTTTTTGTTTGTATAAGTGTTAAAGCACTTCCTGTGATTTTTATAGCAACCCTTAAACAATTTTTTTGATACTTAATAGTCCAAATTTAACTTAACGATACTCTCTAACTGAAGATCCAAACAACCCTTGGCATGCTTGGGTTCAATGATATTTATTTCCTTGTTTTGCCCCCTTCAACAGGCCGTGGACTTGTATATGGTGATGACATCACAGGTCCCGAAAGGTGGGCGGGTTCTATCAGTCTCAGTATATCCATCAGAATTTGGACTGGAGTGCATGAATATTGAGACAACTCAAGGCCCGTCTGCTCTTATTGGTGCTGATGTGGATGAGGATGATGGTGGTGATGGTGATGGTGGGGAAGACGATAATGACGACGATGAAGACGATGACAGTGATGATGTTGATGGCGAAGATAGTGAACATGACTCTGACACCGAGAACAACAGGCTGCGTGCTTATGAGCTAAACAAACTGAGGTTAGCAACAAGGCACAGAGATATTTTTGCTGATTATCGTCTTGTTATTTATCTGTTTGTTTGGGACTTACTGAGTAGATTTTGCTTTTAACCATAATCCATAATCTTCAGGTTGTTAACTTAAATACAAAAATGCTCTAATCCTATCAGTAAATGTAAATACGGTGGCTTCTGCTTCAAATGCTTAGGATTGCGTGCATATGTCCAAAAAGCCTTGTCTGTCCATCTTTCATATGAACCATATTAAAATGCCACTTCTTGCCAAGGCTTTCCCATTAAGCTCTCTGATGATTATGTTGATCTGCTGCAGGTACTACTATGCGGTTGTGGTGTGTGATTCCAGTGCAACTGCAGACCACCTATACTTGACTCTTAATGGTACTGAGTTCTTGAAAACGGCAAATGTGTTGGATTTGCAGTTTATTCCCGACTCTAGGGAATTCAAGTGCGCTGCTCGTGATGTAGCTACAGAGGTACCTTAGTTGAAAAGATTGCGTCTACATTCATATTTGTTGGTGGGCATATTGAACTATTGGCACTTGCCAGCATCAATGTTTATCTTTTTCAGTAGAGGATGATTATATTATGTTTCTTTCCATATTGCTTTTCAAAGTTGTGATGCTATTTGGGCACAGATTGCCTTTCACTTGTGCTAAAAGAGGTCTTTTCAGTTTGTTACTTGTTTAACTTCATGCAGGCACCTCCTAATTACAAGGAGCCTGATTTTGAAACTCGCGCTTTGCAACATAGCAAAGTTAACCCCACCTGGGATGATGATGAACCAGATCGTAAGAAGATCTTGAGGCGAAAGTTCAAAGAGGATCAGGTCAGCTCATTTTGTTTGCTAACATAAAACTGACAAATCAGTTTCTTGTTGACATAAATGGCAAGTGAGGAAAACCTAGTGCCAAGATAAATATTCAGCACTAGTGAATAGTAAAGGAGGAAATACAGTATCATCGTAGACTCTTGTATGCTAAATCTGCTTTGAACAGCTGTAAATTGTACACTTGCTCTTTCAAAATCACGTAACTTGATAACGATGCCATGCATTTTGCTATCCTTTCGTCTCATGAAATTTTTCAATCTGTTGCATTGTTTCTTGTCCTTCTGTGTTTTTCATCTTTGACGTTCTAATTTTTTGGTTGCAGTTGGATGACCTTGCTATATTTTTAGCAAGTGATGACAGTGCATCAGATGATGATGTCAACGATTCTGGTGATGATCTGCCAAATGGTGTAGCGAAAAGAAAGTTAACAAATAAGGAAAGGTTGGCTCTTTTACTAGAAGGAGGTAAATCTGATGAGGAACAAACTAATGACAAGGACATGGAGATAACATTCAACACGGAGCTCGAGGACCTCAGCAAACGTGTCATTGAGAGAAAGAGCACCAAGACGAAGACTGTCTGGGAGATGCAGCAAGAAAAAATGAAGGAGAAGCGGAAAGCTAGGAAGAGGTCGTCAAAGGATGATGATGACTCTAGCGACGAAGATAGTGCTGATGAAAAGGATGATTTCTTTGATGATGATGAAAACGATGATTTCTTTGATGATGAAAAGTCCGATGAAGAAGTTAAGCCAATCAAGAAACAGAAGGTGAAGGCCAAAGGGAAAGGAAAGGACAAGCTTCCAGAGGAGCATTTTGAGCCAGAAGCAACTAGAGAAGAGCTGGAGCTCTTGGTTGCTGCTGACCAAGATGCAGCCAATGGTGCAAAGGGTTATAACATAAAATGCAAGAGTAAAAAAGGCAAAAAGGGCAAGGATTCTGTCGAAGAAAAACTTCCTGAAATCGATCTTAGCAAAGACGAGAGGTTTGCGCCAATGTTCACGTCTCATCTGTATGCACTGGATCCTACTGATCCCCAGTACAAGAGGTACCTCCTGCTTCCCTAATCACCATTTCCTTATCCTACTTGTGTGTATAATCTGCTTGACCTCTATAGCGTAAATTTATATATGCTGCTGTGTGTGAAAATGGTTTTGTATAGGAGTGCCACCTTCGTGCGGAAACAAGCTGGGAAGAATGGTGGGCGTGCAGGCACATTGGATAGCGAACCACCTGTGGAGGAATCGTCTTTGGGAAATACATTGCCACCAGATGATGCATCTTCTAAGAAGGCCAATCAGAAACGCGATGGGGCGTCCACGGAGAAACTGCAGATGCTTTCTGCTGTCAATTCTCTCAAGAGGAACCTTTCAGCGTTCAAGAAAGCAAGCAAGAGTGACCGATAAAGAAGATGTTCGTTTGCTCCTGGTACATCTTCGTTCATGAAAAAGGCATCTAAATGTCAGCTGGTGGATTTACTTTAGAATAGGTTGAAGTTTTGGTGTTTATGTGCGAGGAGGCCTGTTCGGTTCTTGTTGATAAGCCAATTTTGTGTTATGAGAGCACGATGATCCAGTCTGAAAAGTTTTGTGCTGTTAAGCTTAGATAATTGTCCTTGACGTTTCCTGATTCGTTTTCGGGCAGCAGGTTTACTCCGGCCATACTGCAAGGGTTTATTTTACAGCCACATACACGCTGGAATCTCAAGGCTACCTGCTTGAAATTAACACGCTTAGTGGAGTGTTTACTTGATAGCTATAGCAATCTCCCACTTTATCTCCTCAAGGATTCTCATAATGCATGTATGTACCTGTCCATCAGGCGCATCGTTGAGCTTTGCCATCGCATAAGCAAAATCGACCTCTAACAGAATTCTCGTACCCCCTGATCCACAACCAATGACATCGCCCAAACTAGCTCCGAATTACGCCGTTCTGTATTTTGGACCGGGTTCCGTCTCAATATTTTATTTTATTTCACTCTGGCTGGCCCGGGTTTGGGCCTAGCTTTTGCATGTTGGGCTTTTTTATGCTCGGCCCTGCCCTACGAATGCCTAGGCGTGTACTCCCAATCACTCAGAAATAAGGCGTGTACTCCCAACACACAAAAATAAGGATGGAAGTCATCAGAAATCATTTTGGGTCATACGAGCATATGCTCTCACGGTTAAAAAACGCATTTTAAAATGTCAAAAAAAAAAACTGGCCGTACATCCACCATTGTATGCTCGCACACAAAATTTTATGGAAAACGATATTTTTTGTGGCCTGTGTTAGAAAGACAAAATGTGGGGTGAAAGTAATTTGGAGCACCGAAATTGATCTTTTGTACACAAGCCACACACAAAAAAATCACGAAATTTGTGCATGAACATAAAAAATGTTCGGATGTACACCCGAAATTTTTGTTAAAATTTTCTGACAATTTGAAATGTTTTTAAATTGTATTTTCAGTGCGGAACAATTAGGAAGAAACAACTCAATGATTTCTTACAAATACTAAGACAACTATGAAGCACAAAATTGATTTCCTATGAATTATCAAGGAAATGACCACTAACTTCATCGAGATCCTTCTATAATAAAATGCACAAACTATCGATTTAATAGCCATGTGATGTTTTCGGAAGAAAACAACATTAATCACAAATAGAAATGGAGGGCTTGTTACATAATTGTATGCCATCAGTTAGAAAGCCGGAAAAAATATTTAGTTTTTTTTTTTTTGAAAAAATCACTTTAACTCCCCCCAAGCTTGAGTGATCTATATATTTTTTATTTTTTTATATTTAAAATCTTTAGAAAAATCTGAAAAACATATAGATATAGTCAATGATGAATCCAATAAGCATGCAAAAGGACAATGTGAAATTCTTTATATTATGTGATACACAAAAATGACAAAATCTTATATATTTTTTGGAGTTTTGAACCTCTGTATACTTAGATCCACACATTTGCCTTTTTATATAACTCTGAATATAAAATACTTCAGATCAAGATTTTGCATGTTTATGAGATAAATAATATACAACATGATTTTTTTATTCAAATTTTTTAAAAACTTTTAAATAGTTGATATGTTGTTTAGGATATCGTTGGGGAGCTCATGTATATCGCCTTGAGGCGACACGACTCACACCTGTCGCCTCAAGCGACTGCTTCGTGGGCCGGCCCAACAGCAGTTCGTTTTTTTGCTTTAGCGCTCGTAATCACCTTTTCAAATTTGATAAACATTCAAATCCAACAAAAAATCTAATCCGAACAAATTTCAAAATCGAACAAATTTTAAAATCGAGAAAATTCGTACAAATTTCAAACGAACAATTTTCAAATTTGAACAAAAATCAAATCCGAACAAATCTCGAAACCAGACAATTTTTAAAATCTGAACAATTTTCAAAAATCCAAACAGTTTTCAAAATCCGAACAGTTTTTAAAATCTGAAACTTTTTCGAAATATGAAAAATTTCATAGCAAATCTCTCCTTCAGCTGGGCCGAACCGAGCCTCTTCCCGAAAGAGCAGGAGCAGGAGGCGAAATGCAGGCGGCGCCGCCGCCCTCGTCCCTGCGCAGCCGCGTCCGCGTCCGCGTTGGAGTCCGTGATCTCGGCGGCGGTCTCGATGGTCTTCATCGCGAATTACTCGATTACCCCGGATTCCCCACTAGCTGCCCCGCGGATCGAGGCGCTGCCAGCCAGACGTAGCCCTCGGCGGCGCGGAGCTAACTTGTCCCGCGCTCAGTAGGCGGAGTTGGGTGCGGGCAACGCGGTGACGGCGGCGCGGAGCTCACTTGTGCAGCCCTCAGTAAGCGGAGGTGGGTGCGGACCTCGTCCGCGAAGATGCGGCAGTCGGGCTCCAGTTTCACTGAGCGCGTTGATGCTTCCCACCGCGTTGCCGAACTGCTCCATCTAGCAGTCATCTTCCTTATACTTCAGTGACTACAAGGAAAGAAAAGGTTTAATTCCCATTTTTACCACCGAGTTTGCTATCCGTGATAGTAATTGCCTCGTTTAATAGGAATCATGTGTTTTTTTTAACCTTCTAAAAGAAACCCAGCAATGGCTAAAGACGATAACTTACACGGCCTTTTGCCATTTACTAGCTGTACATTGCTCGATGATTGGGGCTGCAAATTCATCAAGTCAAGGTCTTCCGTATATGATAATCCCAGCCCCTAGAAGAAGGATAATAGAATGGAATGGAAATGCAGTGGAGGATGAATTTGACGGGTCACTGGGGACAGATGACCACCAAGTCAAGGTCTTCCGTCTGGTAACCCCACGTCCTATTT
The DNA here is from genome assembly GCA_947311845.1 of Poa pratensis. Lineage (NCBI taxonomy): Eukaryota > Viridiplantae > Streptophyta > Magnoliopsida > Poales > Poaceae > Poa > Poa pratensis. The sequence goes on along the minus strand of CAMZMU010000043.1, from coordinate 59,471,021 downwards.
CCGATTTGACAGCACTCATTGCCCTTCATGGCCGCAGCAGAACCAGGCTCTGGAGTTTTTCTTAGAACCCACACTTTATTACTCAATGTTGATAGGCATAGGTGTACAATATGCCTGGAGTGGGTTTGGCAGGATTAATGGGATTGAGCAGATAGCCCACTTAGTTTCTCGCCTGTGCCTTTAGTGTCCACTAATAATCATTTTAAGTGGCATGAGCTTCACGAGATCCACTAAAACCCAATCCCACATACAGGCTGATTATTATGGGTTATTATTTCAATAATTCTGTGGTGGACCTTAGTCACTCATTCAATGATATATAAGTGTCTGAGGTGCAAGGCCAGCAAGCACTTAGTATTGTCCACAGCTCCTAGCGTCGCTGCACAGTACAAATAGTCCGTTCCTGAGCGACATGCCCCTTCCATACATTCCGGTCATGCTAATGGCCACCAGCTTGCTGCTGATCCCGCTCATGGCTGCTTCATCTCCTGCTCCAAGCAACGACAGTGACCTTGCGGCGCTGCTTGCTTTCCGATCCCAGCTATCCGATCCTTTGTCCATCCTGACGAATAACTGGACAAGTGATGTGTCATTCTGCCGCTGGATCGGCGTCACATGCAGCCGCCGTCACCAAGGGCGTGTCACCGCTCTGGATCTGCCAAACATTCCCCTCTATGGAGATCTCAGCCCTCACCTCGGTAACCTCTCTTTCCTCCATGTCCTCAACCTCACCAACACAGTCCTCGCCGGCTCCATCCCAGCTGATCTTGGAAGATTAGCCCGTCTTAGATATCTTGATCTTGGCAACAATAATCTATCGGGCACAATCCCGTCTACTGTAGGAAACCTCACCATGCTCCAATTTCTGGTCCTAAATTTCAACCAACTCTCCGGGAAGATCCCCAATGAGTTGCGGAACATGCGTAGCCTTAAGTACCTCTCTCTAGAAAGAAACTACATGACCGGCCTGATGCCCAATTTCTCATTCGACAGCATGCCTATATTAAGCTACATAAACATTCAGAACAACAGTCTCTCCGGGCCAGTACCATCTAGTATTGGCTCCTTGCTCATGCTCCAGGTTCTTCGCCTAAAAAATAACCAGCTCTCCGGTCAAGTACCTCCTACCATCTTCAACATGTCTAGGATTGTTATCATAGGTCTGGGGCGCAACAATCTAACAGGTCATATACCTAGCAATACAAGTTTTAGTCTCCCCATGTTGCAAATACTAGATCTATATAATAACAGATTGAAGGGTCAAATTCCATTGGGCCTTGCAGAGTGCCAGCGTCTTCAGATACTTAACATTCCGGGAAATCTATTTGTGGGTGCGGTGCCGACATGGCTGACTAAGCTACCACAGCTTACGGCGATTTCTGTGGGTGGCAATGACCTCATTGGCTCGATCCCGGCTGTGCTCGGCAATCTTACTATGCTCGGTGTGCTTGACCTCTCATTCTGCAATCTAAGCGGAGAGGTTCCGGTGGAATTGGGAAAACTGATGCAACTCACATACCTGCACCTTTCGAGTAATCAACTAACAGGCCCCTTCCCAAATTTTGTTGGAAATCTGTCGGAATTAAATGTCTTAAGTTTAGGCTATAATCGGCTGCCTGGACCAGTACCATCAACACTTGGAAACAACAGACTTCTTACCTTTCTTCATATTGGACATAATCATCTCCATGGGGGTCTTAGTTTCTTGGCCAGCCTTTGTAATTGTCGGCAACTCCAAACCCTTTTCATTTCGGAGAATCCTTTCTCTGGTAGTATCCCCAGCTATTTTGGTAACCTCTCGACTAACCTGTTACACTTTCAAGCAGATAAAAACCATTTGGTTGGTGGGCTTCCATCAACAATATCAAATCTTAGTGGTCTTTTTCATATAAGCTTTATCGAAAACCATCTAACAGGAAAAATACCAGAAACCATCTCTAAGTTGGAGAATCTCCAGGGACTTGGTCTCTCGGGAAATAGGATAATTGGCCCAATTCCTGAAGAACTTTGTGTGCTAAGGAGTATTCTAGATCTAGAACTCCAGGATAATAGATTATCTGGTTCCATACCAGATTGCATGAGCAACCTCACCATGTTAGAGTCTATTTCGTTATCCTATAACCATCTATCTTCGACCATACCATCAAGCCTGTTTTATCATAGTAACCTTATCGGATTAGATCTGTCCCATAACTCCCTAACCGGTACATTGCCTTCTGATCTCGGTCATTTGCAAAGTATGGACCGAATAGATCTTTCTAGCAACCTCTTGTCTGGTAGCCTCCCAAATTCATTTGGACATCTTGCAATCCCATTAACTTACCTAAATCTTTCACACAACTCATTCAAGAATTTAGTCCCAGATTCTTTCGGCCGCTTAACAAACTTGGTAAAATTGGACCTATCGTCGAACAATCTATCTGGAACAATACCAAACTACCTTGCCAACTTCACGTACCTTTCTTATCTGAACCTCTCCTTTAATAGGTTAGAAGGGAAAATACCAAATGGAGGAGTTTTCGCAAACATCACCTTGCAATCTTTGATTGGGAATGTTGGGCTATGTGGTGCTCCTCGGCTAGGACTGTCACTGTGCATAGACATTTCTCGACAGACTCCTAGTCGACACATCCTCAAGTTTATACTCCCAGCTGTCATTATTGGAGCTGGTGCATTTGTAGCTTGCTTGTACCTATTGATAAAAAAGAAAAATAAGAAGCATCAATATGGTGCGGCTTCTACCAGCATGACTGATCTGACCAGTCATAGGTTAGTATCATACCATGAGATTGCTCGTGCCACGGAAAATTTCAGCGAGGATAACCTACTTGGAGCGGGAAGTTTTGGAAAAGTTTTCAAGGGCCAGCTAGATGATGGTTTGGTAGTTGCGATAAAAGTGCTCAATATGCAAGTCGAGCAGGCCGTGAAGAGCTTTGACGCTGAATGTCAAGTGTTGCGGATGGCTCGGCATCGCAACCTGATACAGATAATAAATACCTGTTCCAACCTGGATTTCAGGGCATTGATTCTTCAGTACATGCACAATGGTAGCTTGGAGGCACACTTGCACACTGAAAATAGGGAACCACTAGGATTCATCGAGAGGTTGGACATTATGCTCGGCGTGTCCGAGGCAATGGATTATCTGCGCCATCATCACTGTCAAGTTGTCCTACACTGCGACCTGAAGCCTAGCAGTCTGCTGTTCGATGAGGACATGATGGCGCATGTTGCCGACTTTGGCATTGCAAAGTTACTTCTTGGCGATGAAAACTCCATGGTTTCAGCTAGTATGCCGGGGACAATTGGGTACATGGCCCAGGTACGTATTTGCCATGATCACGCTTGAGCAATTATATTGGATTTTTGGTTCGATTAGTTAATTCCATTGACTTTTTTCTTGAGCTTGCATTCATGGGAAGGGCGTCGTGAAAGAGCGACGTGTTCAGCTTTGGGATCATGCTTCTTGAAGCCTTCACAGGGAAGAGGCCCACAGATCCTATGTTCGTCGGGGGATCCAGCCTTAGGCAGTGGGTTGTGCAAGCATTTCCAGCAAAGCTCATTGATGTTTTGGATGTGAAGCTACATCAGGGTGAACAAATGAGCCAAGTCTTTCATCACCAAACAATTACTACTTCGTCCTCGTCATCTTCCATTGCCTACAATGGCAACTTTCTGGTGTCGACATTCAAGATGGGTCTGGAGTGTTCTAGCGATTCTCCTGAACAGAGGCTGAGCATGGGTGACATGGTCACGAGGCTGAAGAATATCAAGAAGGATTACTCTGCTTTATTATGGTGGCAACTCGAAGCTTGCAGCAACAGCATTGAATGGTAATGTGTGGTGGAATGTATGAATTACATAATTGAGTAAAATGTATCGGGGTCCTAAAAATATGGAAAACACTTATTTACAGCTCGCTGATGCATCGGCCGGCTACGGACACGGACGTCCGCCTGTCCGCTTGGGCCGCGCCGTTCCAAAAGCCTAAACGGCTAAGCGGACTGGCCGTATATTTGAGACGGACTCACGGAATCTGGCCGCTCAGCCTGCCAGGCCTGGCTATCGCGTCCAAAAAACACAGCCCAATTCCAGACCTAGATGGAAAAGAACCACTACGCAGAAGCAGGGCACGCCGCCACGCTCGTCGCCGTCGGGCCGGCGCCGCGCTCGCCGCCACCTAGGTCTTGACCGGTTGCACCTCGCTCGTCGCCGCCTTGCACCCCGCTTGTATCCGGCCAACTCCTTCCCCTCTGCACCTAGGCTAGCCGGCTCCCTTGTCGTCGCCGCCTGCGGAGCAAGATGGGCGCAGCGGTGGTGGAGGAGAGGAATACAGTGGAGGATGGGAAGAATCCAGCAAAGGAGGAGGTGGACAAGAGTCTTGCAGAGGAGGGCAAGATATCAGCGGGACAGGTCTGCCTTCTATCCCCATGGATCGATGCTATACTTGTTTGCTTAGTGCAGTATTGGTTCAGAATGTTCAGATCGGTAGGAAAACTAGTACAGTAGTATTTCGTTTGACTAGTTTAATTAGTAGGTTTCGACTTGGGACTTGGAGGTTCTGTGTGTTAAGTTTCATTGTGTAACAGTGATTCAAGCTTGAAATTTGAACAGCTAGCTCCATGGCAATTTCTTATGCAGTGTTTCCTGAAGAACTTGTCCGATGCTAGTTGGTATTTGTACACTTCTGTAACAGATCAGGTCACCATAATGTAATCTGAAATAGATAAGTAAGACGAGCATCCTCAAGTGTGACCCAGTAAGATAGCTCAGCTTGCAAGTCTTCAAATAGTTCTGAAATACATTTGTCGATGTTTGAAGTGCATGGTTCTATAGACCATGTGCAGATGTTCCGTTCTAGCGCTTTGCTCTACTGTACCTGTCATTACTACTATTTTTCTACATTTGATTGTTCCTAATTTCCTAATTTCATTATTGTTGACTCAGGTGCAGCAGTTGGGTGGTGCCGAGAAGACTCAGGTGTCAGCTGACGCAGAGGATCCACCAAGAGATTGTGGTGCCGAACAAACACATTCGATGGATGTTGTAGAAGAAGAGGATGATTCAAAAAAGGTGCAATTGCAGAAAAAGAAAGCGAAGAAAAGGAAGAGAAGTGAACTTGAGGAGATCAAGAAAGAGAAGCAGTACGAAGATGATGTCGAGACGCAGGTGCAGCAGTTGGGTGGTTTCGAGAAGACTCAAGTGTCCGCTGACGTAGAGGATCCATCAAGCGATTGCGATGCCGAACAAACACATTTGCTAGATGTTGTAGAGGAAGAGGATGATTCAAAAAAGGTGCAATTGCAGAAAAAGAAAGTGAAGAAAAGGAAGAGAAGGGAACTTGAGCAAATCAAGGAAGAGGTGCTTGTTGAGGCAGGGGTTCCTTTGAGGTGGTGTGCCTCTTACTATACGCTGCTACTCCACAGCTATGAGACGCCACGGTACAAGGGCTCAATAGTTCTCGATCCCGAGTTGAACCGCGTCGCCCTCCGTGACACCAATGAAACGACCATTGATTGCCGTTACCTAGAGGAAGGGGAATTGATCTATCCTGGATTGGTGCTTGAGTTCGCTTGCCACAAGGCTGAGATTGGCAATCAAAATCTTCAAGCTAAAAAGGACCTCCCTAAGAAGAAGAGGAATAAGAAAGACATAATGGATGAGAAGAAGAGGAGCAAGTTGAAGAGGAAGAGATCTGATGAGACTGCAAGAGAGTTGACGAGGAACCAACAGCCCCTCAGTTCGCCTCAAGCGAAATTGGTTGGATCCTCGATAGGCATGTTTGCGAGAGTGGCAGCACTAAGGAAGAGAATGTCCCCTCAAGTCCAAGGGAGGAAATCAGAATCACCTTCAGTACCAAATGTCACTGCCCATTTCCCATCTCCAAATCTTCCACGTGTTGGGGCTGACTTCACCAGGCGTCAACCACGAAAACTGAAATCCCGGATTTGGAAAGACTTCGTTCCTATATATGAACATGGAAAAGTTGTGGAAGGGCAATGCAAGCACTGTAATGAAGTCTTTCCCGCCTCAGCGAGTTCCGGGACTAACCACATCCACAGGCATATAAAGAAATGTGATACGAGACGTAGCATGCACGAGATGGTCTAAAAAATCCGTGCCTCTTCATCATCGCCCAAGGTCTTAGCTTTGGATAGTTGGAATTTCAGCCAACAAGAGTCCAGGAGGGATCTCGCAAACATGATAGTTCATCATGGGCTCCCATTCTCGATTGTAGAGTACAGTGGCTTCAGAAAATTTGTCAAGAGCCTAAATCCAATGTTCAAAATGGTTTCAAGGACAACAATTAGAGAGGATTGCTTTGAGTCATACAAAGAGCAACGATCAATATTACGAGAAACATTGAAGAACTGTGGTGCTCGAGTGTCATTGACTGCGGATATGTGGACTTCCAATCAGAGGCTAGGATACATGTGTATCACATGCCATTATATTGATAAAACATGGAAGATGCAGAAAAGGATACTCAGATTTTGCATGATGGAAACACCACATAATGGGTACCAAATGTATAACACCATGTTAAAGAGTTTGCAATATTGGAATATTGAAGATAAAATCTGCAGCATCACATTGGATAATGCATCAGTCAATGGCTCAATGATGGACTATCTAAAAGAAAACTTGATGAAGAAACACATGCTTCGTTGTGGAGGAATACTTTTTCATATCCGTTGTGCTGCACATGTCCTGAATCTTGTTGTTCAAGATGGTCTGCTTGTAATGAAAGGTCACATAGATAACATCAGAGAGAGCGTCAAATATGTCAAGAGTTCACAGCCTCGAGAGCAGCTATTTGAGGATATAGTTCGGCGGCTCGGCATCATCTGTCAGAAGGAACCATTACTCTAACGAAATGGGTGATTCTCTTGCTACCAATCCATCAGAAGAAGAAGTTCAGGATGGGGTTTCAGAATTTGATGATTCATTGGCTGACTGGCAAGCTCATTTTAGGGTGCAGAAAAAACAAGCACCAAATGAGCTTGAGAGATACTTGAATGAAGAACTATTTCCCCACAAAAGGATTTTGATATCTTGGGATGGTGGGAAATGCACGGTCCAAAGTACCAATTATATCTTTCATTGCTCGTGATGTCCTAGCTATTCAAGCATCAACCGTGGCATCGGAGTCTTCTTTTAGCGCCGGGGGAAGAATCCTTACTGATCATAGGAGTAGGCTGAAGAGTAAAATGGTCGAGGCGTTGATATGCCTTCAAGATTGGCTAAAGGCTGCCGGTAAGTTTTTTGAATAGAGTAGGCATTTAAAAAAATCAACTTTGTTACTAACTTGATCATCTTTCAATTCTTCAGACCCTAAACCAATCAATAAAGATGTCGAGGAGGAAGAATGCTTGGTGTTCTACCAAGTAAGCGAGTGCCATGAAGAAACCACATCAAGCCAAAGGTGTTTCTCTTAATTTTACTTGTCCTTCATCTGTTGTTGGCCTTTAATTTTCTTTTGAAACCATTGTAGCTTTATTGCTTCTGAAACTTCTGTTATTGCTAGAAGGTGCTAGTTGTTATTTGCTTCCATTACCTGTGTATTCTATTGTATACGCTTACACTACTTATTTCTTTGTCATTGATATTGTTTTAGACAGGTTGTTAGATGTTAGTCTACCTGCCAATTTTTTGTACCGGTCTGATATTATTATGATTTATTGCAGAGATGTGGAACACCGGACAAGCTCCAACGGCTGAGACGAAGCCAAAGAAGAAGATCTGCTAGTATCAGGATGTGCATCTCTTGTTCAGTTTCAGCTAGTGATCTGCTAGTGATGTGCCTCTTCATGTTCAGTTTTCAGCTAGCTAGTGATCTGCTAGTGTCAGTTTTCAGCATGGTTGTCATATGTGGAATCTGTCTTTCTATAAGAAGAATTGAAATACCATTGCGTATTGTGATGTATTTGTTATATTGCAGTATTACCTGATCACTGTCAACTGATGTCTATTTGACTGTTTAATGTGATACACTGTGTGTTGTAATTTCAGTTTTCTGGTACAGATGTCTTTGTTAGAGGTTCAGACATTTTGTTGAAGTTCTGGTGCATGATGTGGTTGCAGGGTTCAATAGAGAATTTTATACTACATCTTGTTTGTCCAGGATTTTATACTACAGCTTGTTTTTCAGGAAATAGTACAATTTTGTTCAGGATGCAGCGATGGACATCTTGTTCGGCTAATACAAGATGCATGCAGGACAGTGGTACAGGATACAGTGAACAAATCAGGGAGACCCAGGATGCAGCGGACGGACAAAGTTGTCCGCCGGATACAGTGAACAAATCAGTTAACGGAGACGGACGCCGCTAATGATGTAATTAGCTTCAACGGACGTGGCGGAATGAGACGGACAGTCCGTGGACTTGTCCGCCTGCACCCTGAAGCCGAGCGCCACCTGCCATGCCTCCTAAGGATGACTCCAACGGGGCGACGCATCGAGTCCGCGCGCCTACGTTCCTGTCCGCGGGGGCCAAAAACACGGCCCAACGGGGCGACGCAAACGGACCGCGGTCCGTTTTTTGGTCCGCCGCGACGCATTCCTGGCCCAAATTTGGGCCACCGATGCGTCGGCCCCGGACGCGCGGCGGAGCGCTTTTGTGTCCTGCCCTAGTCCGCCCCTGGCGCGCAAATCAGTCCATTCCCCACCCTCCTCCTCCTCTCTCGCCCCTCTCGCCGCCACAGCGCCGCCGCTCCCTCCCTCGAGTTGGCACTGGAGTCCATTCCGGGGACGCCGTCTGATGCTCCTCTTCCCCGACGTCACCGGAGCAGCTTCCTCACCGCCACGGCCGGTGAATCTCGCGGCCATCTCTCCTCGCAGCGCCCGCGACACACACGCCGCCCACAAGGTGTTCGGCCGTTCGCCCGGCAAGAACTCAGGTACGAACTCGGCCATGGATAGCTCAGATGAGTGGTACTACAGGAACATCCTCTGCAACCAGTCATCATCGGACGATTCCTCCGACGATGAGAGTGACGGCCTGGTTGCCACCCTCATCGTCAACGAGTACATAGAGAGGATGCGGCCGGTGTTCCGAGGGTCGTTGCCGGGCCGTTCTCCTGCTCTGGACCGGAACCGGAGAGCTGGCCAAATCCAGCTGTATGGGGACTACTTTCGTCCCCATAAACCCACGTATCCTCCCAAGGTTTTCCGGCGCCGGTTCCGGATGAGAAGATCTTTGTTCAACCGTATCCGGTTGGGGGTTATGCATTTTGATGACTATTTCATATGCAAGCCCGATGCATGCGGTGCCCTCGGCTTCTCGTCGTACCAGAAGTGCACCGCCGCCGTTCGTATGCTTGCATATGGAATTGCCGGTGATCTTGTCGACGAGTACGTGCGGATGAGTGAGTCCACGTGCCTAGAAGCAATGTACAAGTTTTGCAGGGCTGTGGTGCAGGTGTTCGGCCCGAGTACTTGAGTGAGCCCAATGCTGCCGACATGACCCGGCTTTTGGCCATCAACGAGGCCAGAGGGTTCCCTGGGATGATTGGCAGCATAGATTGTATGCACTGGGAGTGGAGGAACTGCCCATTTGCTTGGCAGGGGCAGTACAAGGGCCATGTTGGGGCGTGCACGGTCGTGCTTGAGGCCGTGGCATCACAAGATTTGTGGATTTGGCACTCGTTTTTTGGCATGGCCGGCTCGCACAATGACATCAATGTGCTGCAGCGGTCTCGGTGTTCAACAGGCTCTCCAATGGCATGGCACCCCAAGTGACCTATGAGATCAATGGTCATGAGTATGACAAGCCTTACTACCTTGCTGATGGGATCTACCCTACATGGACTACGTTTGTCAAGACCATCTCCAATCCCAATGATGAGAAGAAGAAGAGGTTCGCCAAGGAACAAGAGTGCTAGAAAGGATGTGGAGCGTGCGTTCGGTGCCCTGCAGTCACGATGGGCTATTGTTCGCCACCCTGCTAGGACATGGGACAAGGACCAACTATGGGAGGTGATGACAGCGTGTGTGATCATGCACAACATGATCGTGGAGGATGAACGCGACGAGGGCATGCATGATCAGGCATGGCAGTTCCAGGGTCAGTTGGTTGAGCCCCAGGGACCGTCCACATTTGCTCAGTTCCTCGACTTCCACCGTGATATTCGTGAGAAGGCGTCTCATCTTCAGCTCCAACGTGATTTGGTGGAGCATGTCTGGCAGCACTACGGTAACCAGTAGTTACATTTGATGAACTATTGGTCTTTATATTAATTTGGTTTGTAATAACTATGCATTTGTGAAACAATTTGTGAAACAATTCGTACTATTTGAAGAACTATTTGGATTGTAATAACTATTTAGATTGTATTATTTGTATTGTAGTATTTGGATTGGTATATGTTTTGTTGTAATTGTATTATTTTTGCTTGCAATGTGATAAAAAACCCTGGCCGAAAATGATCAAAAACCCTGGCCAGGGGCGGACTCAATGCGTCGGCCCGTTGGGTCCAGTGGCCGGAAAGGGGCGGACCTGGGCCGGACGCGCGTCCTGTAGGCGACGCAAACGGACCAACCGAGAGCAACCATCGCGCGTGTAAGACTGAGCGCCATCGTGCCACCGTGCTGACGCTGCACGTCATGCATACCGCCATGGATGTTTTTACTCTGTGCACACTTCGCTCAGGTGAGCATATTAAACTATTGGCACTTGTCAGCACCAAAGTTTCTTCTTTTAATGTTTATATTATGTTTCTTTCCATATTGTTTTCCATAGTTGTGATGCTATTTGGACACAAGTTGCCTTGAGAACTTGCCTGTGGCAAGATGGTTAGGAGGGTGGTTGTACCCCCAGCCCACCAGAGTTCAAACCTCAGGTTTGACGCTGGTGTTTCTCATTTATGCGGAATATTCTTCAGTGAGAGGCGACGTTCCCGTCGATAGCGAGGCGCCCGTGGTGACTTCGTCAATCTCAAGACCCAATCCGCCGGCTCAGTCTTTCGGAGGTGCTCATAGTGGTAGGGTGTGCGTGTGTGCGTTCATAGGGGTGAGTGTACGTGCGTGTATGTGAGCGTTTGCGTTGTACTGTGTATCACAAAAAAAAAAAGACACAAGTTGCCTTTGACTTGTGCTGAAAGTGGTCTTTGTAGACACCTCCTAGTTACAGGGAGCCTGATTTTGAAACCCGCGCTTTGCAACATAGTAAAGTTAAGCTCACCTGGGATGATGATGAACCAGATCGTAAGAAGATCTTGAGGCGGAAGTTCAGAGATGATCAGGTCAGCATTTTTTGTTTGCTATAAAACTGAATATCAGTTTCTCGTTGATTTTAAAATGACAAGGGAGAAAAACCTAGTGTCAAGATACGCATTCAGCACTAGTGAATAATAAAGGAGGGAATACAGTATCATCCTGGACTCTTGTATTTTTTAAGTCTCTTTGAACAGAGTTGTACAGTTTGTTCTTACAAAATCGCATAAAATGATTATGTTTCTTTTCCTGTGGTTTCCGTCTTTGACGTCTTCAATTTTTCTGTTGCAGTTAGATGACCTTGACATATTTTTAGCAAGTGATGACAGTGCATCAGATGATGTTGTAGACGATATGGTGACGTGTCTCTGCCAAATGGTGTAGCGAAAAGAAACAAATAAGGAAAGGTTGGCTCTTTTACTAGAAGGAGATTAATCAGATGGAGAACAAACTGATGACCGGACATGGAGATAACATTCAACACGGAGCTTGCACCAAGAAAGAATGAAGGAGAAGCGTAAAGCTTGGAAGAGGTTGTCAAAGGACGATGACTACTCTAGCAACGAAGATAGTGCTGATGAAAAGGATGATTTCTTTGATGATGAAGAAGTAAAGCCAGTCAAGAAACATAAGGAGACGGCCAAAGGGCAAGAGGGAAAGGACAAGCTTCCAGAGGAGCATGTTGAGCCAGAAGCAACTAAAGAGAAGAGCTGGAGAAATACATTGCCACCAGATGATGTATCTTCTAAGAAGGCCAATCAGAAACACGATCAGGCGTCCACAGAGAAACTGCAGATGCTGTCTGCTGGTAATTCTCTCAAAAGGAACCTTTCCGCGTTCAAGAAAGCCAGCAAGAGTGACCGATAGAGAAGATGCTTGTTTTGCTCCTGATATATCTTCCTTGGTGAAAATGCATCTTCAATTATTTGTTTTAGAATAGCTTGAAAATTTGGTGTCTATGTGCGAGTACGCCTGTTGTGTTCTCGTTGGTATGCCCTTTTTTGTGTTATGACAGCACAATGATCCGGTTGGACAAGTTTTGTGCTGTTAAGCTAAATAGTTAATTAGTTATCCTCAACGTTTATTGATGCGTCGTTGTACTTGTACAACAGAGTTAATCATTTTTCTCTTTTTTAGTTTAAGGCATGAATCTATATTCCTCGTACAAAGCCCCAGATCTTATAGTTCATTCACATGAATACAGTTAACCTTAGCTAGAGCATGGATTCATACAATACAACACTCAAGGTCGCACTTTTATCTCCTCCAGCATCTATGCGTGTATGGACCTGTCCATCAGGGTAACGTTGAGCTTTACCACCACTTCTTCTCACGAACCCAATGACAAATACTACTCCCTCCGTTTTTCAATATAAGATGTTTTAGCATTTATCCACATTCAAATGTGTACCAATGTATGTAGACAAGTTTTAATATGTGTGTGCACCAACTTTAATATGTATGTAGACAACATGTGCAACTCCTAAATATTTTATATTAAAAAATGGAGAGAGTAGTGCATTAGGAATATAGCTGGCCAAACGGGCCAGCACGAGGCACGCTTTTTTTTTGCCCGGCCCAAGCACGGCACGACACGACTTAAATGGGCCGCGGCACGGCACGGGCCCGTTAGTGTCTGGGCCGCTCCTCGACTTGAAGCACGCGGGCCGGCACGGCACGGCACGATTAACTATTTTTTTTAGATTATATTTTTTTTTTACTTACTTTTTTGAATTTTATAGCTATATTTACCTATTTTTTTAATTTTATAGCTATTTTTATCGTGTCGTGCCGTGCCTGACGTGCCTGCATGCCACATTCGTGCCGGCGTGCCTGTGCCCAACCTCAAGCCGAGGCCCGTGTGCCGGCACGGCACGGCACGGCACGAATAGAATCGTGCCGTGTCGTTAGCGTGCCGTGCCTGGCGTGCCCGTGCCGTGCTGGCCCGTTTGGCCAGCTATAATTAGGAATATAGGATATAACTCATCAGGTATAAATAGTGCATGACAAAATTAGCTGGAACATATTGGAAAAGGAGAAAGAAAGGAAGAGAGATACCCTGTACTAAAGGAAAGGAAGTGTGTGTGAAAACTCGTTGTGGCACCTGAGCACCAGTGAGCTCGTTTAAAAAAAAATGAAAATCATCTTTCTGTCCCCCAACTTTTTTCCAGAAAGTATACAAATACATATCGCTACAAGTAAATGAGAGAATTCCTTATTTGACACTCCACTAAAATCTGGTTCCTTATTTGACACCGGTAAACTTTTTGTTCCCTATTTGACACCTCGTGTAAATTTTATGCCTTATATGACACTACCGTCGGTTCCGTTAATTTGTTCCGTCAACTTTTTCCGTGGTGGACCAAAACACCCTTTCCTAAGTGGTTGACCGATCGAACAAGAAAAAAATCCCCTCCCCGATTCTCCACATCCCGGCGGCGGTGGTTCTCTGGCTCCCTAATCCCTAGCTGCGGCGGCGGTGGCCTGCTGGCTCGCTGCAGCGGCGTGAGCTGACGGGCGACGGACCATGGAGCAAGCTGTGGCCATAGGTGGCGGACCAAGCATGGCTCCGGCCGGCGGCCAAGGCTTGTTTCAGGACAGCTACCCATGAACAACGGAGGGCAGACATGGCGGGGCTGCGCAGGACACAGCAGGCATCCTGCCGTAGCTCGGCTCCCGCGACGCTGCAGTTTCCCTCTTCGGCCTCTCCCCATCTTGCCTTGTCTTTCTTTCTAGATCATGTTTGGGTCGTGTTGTATTGCAGATCCGGAGTTCAATCTCCTGATCTATATTCACCCACGGTTTATATTTGTGATCTTGGATGGAAATGAGATTGTAGACTACACTTGATGATTAATATTTGGATCCTTCTGTGCTAGTCTGCTCTTGATATTATTCCGATCATTCTTTGTGTTGGTTTTACCATTTGGATTCTCGATTTTCTAGCGGACGGCCAAGGCGGCGGACGTGGACGGCGACCCAGGCGGGGCTGCGGACGGCCAAGGCGGCGGACGTGGTGGTGCGCGGCCGCGTCTGGTGCATCGAGGGCACCAGCATGTTGGAGTACCACGGGGAGCGGCGCGAGGTCGGGTCGTCCCCGCCGGGGCTCAAGGCCGGCACGGCGCGCGCGGTCGCCGTCCGCGGCGGTGAGCGCGTGGTGGTTACCGAGGCCATCGGTTCCGGCGGGCACGCGCTGTGGGTGTTCGACGTCAAGACCAAGAACTGGACCGTGGTGCGCCCTCCGCCGGAGTTCGGCGGATTCGTCTTCTCCGTCGGATCTGTTGCTGAACTGGATTCCTACCCGTATTAATCGACTGCTGGAGCAGGATTGTAATCTTTGTTCCTCGAATCTATAGAAGTTAGCTCTGTTTTGCCTCCACAGAAGTTTTTCTCGCAGAGTATCTGATGAATCTGATGCCTTGGAGAATCTAACAACATTTTTCTTCAGTTTATAAAAGTTTCTGTCCATTTTTTTAATTTTCTGAATCCAGACCAGAGAACAAAATTGTGTGAGATATGGCGTCCAAATCCAGTCTTTTTGCTGTTTTTTTACATATATATTATTAGTGATTATATGTCAGGGGTAAAAATGTATTTGCACGTCTCTCTTTAACACTGTTAGTGAAGAATTTGTACTAGAGTGTCACCAAAGAAAAGTAAAATTGGATATAGGTCATATAGGGAAGAAAAATTTCCTGAGTGTCAAATAAGGAAGACAATTTTAACAGAGGGTCACACAAGGAATTCTCTCCAAGTAAATTTTATTTTAGGCTACACAAAAAACAAAAAAAGGGACAAAATAAGAGTTTTTGACTTTTTTATACAACCACAAATTTGTTATTTTATGTAGCCCAAAAATAAATTGTACTTTTTGCCTAAGATTTGCAAAAATATACGTACCGTTTTCAAATAGAAAAAATGGAGTTTTAAAATGATTTTTTTTTAAACTTCAACGTACCATTTTCAAAAAATTAGATTTTTTTAAGCTCCACTATTGTTTGGTAGGATCCGTTGTTTAGGATATCTCCGAGGCAAATATGGCCCAGCCCGTCTCTCCTCTTGGGCTGAACCGACAGCCTTCGTCTCCTCTCGAACGAGCAGAGAGGCACGCTGGGATTCCCCTCTGTGCGACGCCGCCGCCCTCGCCCGTGCGCAGCCGCGTCTGCAGCGGAGCCCGTGATCTCCCCCGGCGTTCTGGATGGCCTTGATGGAGACTTACTTGACTGCGACGGATTCCCCTACAGCTGCCGCGCAGATTGAGGCACTGCCAGCCAGATGTAGCCCTCAGTGACGCGGAGCTCACCTGTCCCGCGCTCGGTAAGCGGAGGTGGGTGTGGACCTCGCCGGTGACGGCGTCCAGCGCGTGTGCGGGCAGGCGTCCGTGAGGAAGCGGTGACGCCGGCGACGCCGGTTGATGCTGAGGCCGGGCTCCAACTGCATGAGCTGCTCCATCTAGAGGTCATCTTCCTTACACTTTAGTGACTTCAAGGAAAGAAAAGATTCAATTGGCTTTATGGCTTATTGTCTTATTTTACAGAAAATTTATCTATCGCCACAGAAATTTATCTGCCCTTGGAAGAAGGGTACTATGGCTGGCCACAGATTCACCAAGTCAAGGTCTTCCGTCTATGATAAAATCCCAGACCCCCCTGGAGGAAGGATAATAGTACGAAATGGAGTGGAGGACAGGTTTAACCAGTCACTGGGGACAGCATCACATGAAAATTGTGGCAAAGAACCAAACATCCTTCCTACTACGGACGAAGGATGACAATACCAAGTGCCGGACCAAACAATCTCGAGTCCATCCTTGGTATCCACAAAATAAGTGACTGAGATTCACCGCAAGAATATTGAACTGATAATAATATTAGTGTCTGAGGTGCAAGGACAGTAAGCACCTAGGATAACATAATATTGTCCACAGCTCCTCGTGCTTGCACAGCATAAATACACCGGCTCTGCATGTCCTGAGCCAACAAACACACACAGATGCGAGCGTCGAGCGACATGGCCCCTTGGTACATTCCGGTCATGCTAATAGCCACCAGCTTGCTGCTGATCCCATTCATGGCTGTATCATCTCTTGCTCCAAGCAACGACACCGACCTTGCAGCGCTGCTGGCTTTCAGATCCCAGCTATCCGATCCTTCGTCCATCCTGACGAATAATTGGACAAGTGATGTGTCCTTCTGCCGCTGGATAGGCGTGACATGCAGCCGCCATCACCAAGGGCGTATCGCCTCTTTGGAGCTGCCAAACATTCCCCTCCAAGGAGAGCTCAGCCCTCACCTCGGTAACCTCTCTTTCCTCCATGCCATCAACCTCACCAACACGTCCCTCACCGGCTCCATCCCAGCTGATCTTGGGAGATTAGTCCGTCTTAGATATCTTGATCTTGGCCACAATAATCTATCACACATAATCCCGTCTACCGTAGGAAACCTCACCATGCTCCAATTTCTGGTCCTAAATTTCAACCAACTCTCTGGGGAGATCCCCAGTGAGTTGCAAAACATGCGTAGCCTTAGGTATCTCTCTCTAGAAAGAAACAACATGAGCGGCCTTATACCCAATTTCTCATTCGACAGCATGCCTATTCTAAGCCACATACACATTCAGTACAACAGTTTGTCTGGGCCAGTACCATCTGGCATTGGTTCCTTGCTCTTGCTCCAGGTTCTTCGCTTGGGAGGTAATCAACTCTCCGGTCCGGTACCTCCTACCATCTTCAACCTGTCAAGGATTGTTGACATGCGTCTAGGGTTAAACAATCTATCGGGTCATATACCTAGCAATACAAGTTTCATTCTCCCCATGTTGCAAATATTTAATATAGTTTATAATAAATTCAAGGGTCAAATTCCATCGGGCCTTGCAGCATGCCAGCGCCTTGAATCACTTTACACTGGGGGAAATCTATTTGTGGATGTGGTGCCGACATGGCTGGCTAAGCTACCACATCTCACTGTGATTTCTTTGGCTGGCAATGACCTCGTTGGCCCGATCCCAGCTGCGCTCAGTAATCTTACCATGCTCAGTATGCTTGACCTCTCATTCTGCAAACTAAGCGGAGTAATTCCAGTGGAATTGGGAAAACTAATGCAGCTCACATATCTACAACTTTCAATAAATCAACTGACAGGCCCCTTTCCATATTTTCTTGGAAATATGTCGAAAATCTATTTCGTAATTTTACGTTCAAATCTGCTGACTGGACCAGTACCATCAACACTTGGAAACAATAGACCTCTTATGATTCTTGATATTGCAGATAATCATCTCCATGGGGATATTAGTTTCGTGGCCAGCCTTTGTAATTGTCGGCAACTCCAACTCCTTGACATATCAAACAATACTTTCTCTGGGAGCATCCCTAGCTATTTTGGTAACGTCTCGACTAACCTGTTACAATTTTACGCAGAATACAACGATTTGGTTGGTGGGCTTCCAGCAACAGTTTCAAATCTTAGTGGTCTTGTTACGATAGGCCTTTCCAACAACCATCTAACCCAAAAAATACCAGAATCCATCTCTAAGTTGGAGAATCTGCAAGGACTTGATCTCTCTGGTAATAGCATCGTTGGCCCAATCCCTGAACAATTGAGTATGCTAAGGAATATTGTAAAGTTATATCTCAATGAAAATAGATTATCTGGCTCCATACCAGATGGCATGAGCAACCTCACCATGTTAGAGTCTATTAGATTATCTTATAACCATCTTTCTTCGACTATACCATCAAGCTTGTTTTATCATAGTCAGCTTATCGAATTAGATCTGTCCCATAACTCCCTAAACGGTACATTGCCTTCTGATCTCCGTCGTTTGCAAAGTATGGACTATATAGATCTTTCTAGCAACCTCTTATCTGGTAGCCTCCCAAATTCATTTGCACAGGTTGCGATGCCATTAACTTACCTAAATCTTTCACACAACTTGTTCAAGGATTTAGTCCCGGATTCTTTTGGCCGCTTAACCAGCTTGGTAGCGTTGGACCTATCGTCGAACAATCTATCTGGAACAATACCAAATTACCTCGCCAACTTCACCTACCTTTCTTATCTAAATCTCTCCTATAATAGGTTAGAAGGGCAAATACCAAATGGAGGTGTTTTCTCAAACATCACCTTGCAATCTTTGGTTGGCAATGTTGGGCTATGTGGTGCTCCTCTTCTAGGACTGTCACCGTGCATAGACAAGTCTCGACCGACTTCTGGTCGACACATCCGAAAGTTTATACTCCCAGCTGTCATCATTGGAGCTGGTGCATTTGTAGCTTCCTTGTACCTACTGATCAAAAAGAAAAATAAGAAGCAGCCATATGTTACGGCTTCTATTGATCTGATTGGCCATAGGTTAGTAACATACAACGAGGTTGCTCGTGCCACTGAAAATTTCAGCGAGGATAACCTACTTGGAGCTGGAAGTTTCAGAAAAGTTTTCAAAGGCCAGCTAGATGATGGTTCGGTGGTTGCGATAAAGGTGCTCAATATGCAAGTTGAGCAGGCCGTGAGGAGCTTTGATGCTGAATGTCAAGTGCTGCGGATGGCTCGGCATCGCAACCTCATACAAATATCAAATACCTGCTCAAACCTGGACTTCAGGGCATTGCTGCTTCAGTACATGCCCAATGGTAGCTTGGAGGCACACTTGCATTCTGAAAATAGGGAACCACTAGGATTCATCGAGAGATTGGACATTATGCTCGGCGTGTCAGAGGCAATGGATTATCTGCACCATCATCACTGCCAAGTTGTCCTACACTGCGACCTGAAGCCTAGCAATGTGCTGTTCGATGAGGACATGACGGCCCATGTTGCCGACTTTGGCATTGCAAAGTTACTTCTAGGCGATGAAAACTCCATGGTTTCAGCAAGTATGCCGGGGACAATTGGGTACATGGCCCCAGGTACGTATTGGCAGGATCACACCTGAGCAATTTTGTGAAAAACCATAAAATATGGGAGTATTTGTTGAATTAGTTAAATCTCTTGACTTCTTTATTCTTGATCAGAGCTTGCATTCATGGGAAGGGCGTCACGGAAGAGCGACGTGTTCAGCTTTGGGATTATATTGCTTGAAGTTTTCACAGGGAAAAGGCCCACAGATCCTACTTTCGTGGGGGAATCTAGCCTTAGACAGTGGGTTTTGCAAGCATTTCCAGCAAAGCTCGTTGATGTTTTGGATGCGAAGCGACATCAGGTCGAACAAATGAGCGAAGCCTTTCATCATCAAACAATTACTACTTCGCCCTCGTCATCCTCCATTGCCTACAATGGCAACTTTCTTGTATCAACATTCGAGCTGGGTCTGGAGTGTTCCAGCGATACTCCTGACCATAGGCCGAGCATGAGCGACATCGTCACAAGGCTGAAGGGCATCAAGAAGGATTACTACGCATTCATGGCAGCTACAAAAAACCGTGCAACAACAACATTGATACGGTAGTGTGTAGTGCCATGTATTGCTGCTTCTGCCACTGTAGTGTCTCCATCGATCACTGCTGATCACGTAAAGCTGAACATGTTGTTCCTTCAATTCTTCTAGTTTAGAGTTTATGTTGTTTCATGAACTTGTGTTGTGGCTTGTAATATGAACCATTAGTAGGTTAGAGGGGAGTAGCGTTAGCAGGTTTTTGCCCAGTAGTGGTGTTCAAGATCGAGCACTCGCCGCGGGTTTCCTGGTAATGTACCCCACCATTTACCTTCCCTTTCATGTCTCCTTTTGCTTTGTAAGAATAGGTCATTTCTGTTAAGAAAATAACTGAAATGGGTGGCCTGTTTGAAAACAAAAAAATGCATGTAGTGCATAGTCGAGTAAAATATATTGAGGTCCTAAAAATTGGAGATGTGTCAACCGGATCCTGTAAGTATGAAAATGCATATCTGGATCTTACAGTTGGAGAAGTGCTGTATCGCAGATCCTACCCTAGTTTAACCAGCCCACATGACGTGTTGACCGATACCATGTAGACTTTGTATATACGGAGTAGAAGGTAATACAGAATTATCTCTCGGACGCGACTAGGGAGTGCCCGGGCACTGTTTAGCCTTACGGGGTGCCCCACCCCGAAATAGAAATTAGCCTCCACGTATGCCAGAAAAGGAAGGTTCTGGTCCCCACGTTCTTTCGTCCCGAGCGCGTGAACGGACACGCTGCGTACCAGAAAAGGAATGTACACCGCCAACCCCAGCTACATCTTCTCTTATTCCTCCAGAAGCTGCCAGGGAGAGGTTCTTACTTTCGATCGCATCTCAGATTCGATGGAACTGCCAGCAGGAAAACTAGTTTAGAAATTGAAAGGCGAACTTAAATCACAAAGATCCATCCCCCACACCAGTATACCACCCTGCCCCACGTCCCAGAAGTTCCATCTGCAAAAAGAAACATGGAGATCTCCAAGAAGAAACCAGGAGAATACATCAGCTAGCAGTACAGGGGACCATCCAGGAGGGCAGTGGCAAGGTAAAGTAGCATAGCTAAAGCTCCAGGAAACCTCCGGGTAATGAACAATACAGTATTTTGAGAATTTCAGATGTAAGAAACAACAAAAACTTGTTCAATTTCAAATAAACATCCATGTAAAGCAAATGGTTCAGTAAACCACTTGGTTCAGAGAAACCGAAAGTACTGAAGCTTCATGTAAAACTACAGTTTTAAAGCAGGAGACCATTAACTAGTTCTAAAAGCTGGAACTTGATGCCATTGCAGTTATGTTCCCTGAGTAATCTAAAGCAGGAACTTGACGCCCCAAAGATATGTAGTTTTCTCCCCAAAAACTCATTTCGAAGTACCCAAACTACCAGTTTTCATAGAAGTTGTAGCTGGCTGAACCTGGAATTACAAGTCTCAACTTCTTCTCCATGTCTGGCTGTAAAAAATGGAAAAGAATCAAGTCAGTTGCACAGAAAAAAATAAAGGAAACATGAAAGCAATTTGCATAGAACTACATGTTTAGAAAACTAGCAAAATACCTGTAGTTTTTCATGCAGACATGTGTGCTGAAAAGGTTGTAGTTTTTCATGCAAATAAATACTTGTAGTTGTCATCTGCTTTTTAAATGCTTTGACATTCCATTTTTTAAATGCAGGGGATGCGGCCAGTGACACTGAAAAGTGTAGAAGTGACAAGTATAACTATTGATTAACGATCAGCTATTTACTAGCAGGATCCAAATGGTTCAATTATTCAAGAAGATATCCAAGAGGCCAAGAGCTACAGCTGATTTAGATGTACCTTGCATTTTCCTTCAGACATTTTCATTAGCACATATAGCTACATATGTTGGGTCGGTAATGTTAACAAAAAGAAGTACACATAAGTGTCATTAAAAAATACATGCAAGATACCTACTTATGCAACATGACATGCATTTTCATCTAATTTGTGCAAAAAAAAATTTACAGAAAAAACATCTACATGTTGTGGCAAATATACATTGTACATATAATATACCCGAATAAACATACATCTCAATGCAATAAAAATGCTAGCTCGGTAAAAAGTGGTCTAGTGATGCCAACCGGTACATGTGAGAGGCAGAGCAAATCATCTCTCTGTGGGAACTACATGTGCTACATCTCCATACTAGTGACATCTTGTGGAAAATAATTAAGTACCATTTAAAAAGCTGAATTGTAGTTTTCAGATCAAATTTACATCCACTGGATGCAATTTTCATCTAATATATGCAGAAAAAACAAATGGGCTAGAAAAAAATACATTTATGTGTTGAAACTATACACGAAGAAAAACACCTTGCAAACTGAGAGCAAGGCAGGAAGACACAGAAAAAGATCAGCACCCTCCACTCGACGCCCCAAAATCTCTATCAGCAAAAGAAACATCAGGGCTAAAGATCCACTCCAGCAAAGCAACTCCCAGTAGGGTAGCAGCTAAGAGATTTACATCATCCGCTCCACCAAAAACATCCAGGTAATGAACTAGTTCAGCTTCTTCAGATGTAAAAAAGCAGAAACTAGTTCAAATTCGAAGTACCATGTAGTTTAGGAAAACCACTCTGGTTCAGGGAAACACTCTGGTTTCAGGAACCCACCCTGGTAGTTGATGCAAGAACTACGGTCTAAGAAACATTAACTAGTTCTAATAAAAAAGCAGTAAACTTGATGCCATTGCAGTTATGATGCTCCCAGGTGATCAAAAGCAGAGACTTGCAGCCCCATAGACATGTAGTTTTCTCCCCAAACCTTCTTTACAAGTACCCAAACTGCAGTTTATAGAACTTGTAGCTGATTGAACCTGTGCAAGTAACTTTTCTGGTGACCAGAAGTGGATTAATTCCCCATGTTGGCTGTAAAAACGTTAAAAGGATCTAGTCAGTTGCCACATATGAATGAAAAGAAACATGAAAGTAAATTGTAGAGAGCAACATGTGTAGAAAAACTAGAAGAAATACTTGTAGTTTTTCATGCTGACATGTGTACTGGAAAAAAATGTAATCTTGCTTGCAGATATGGACGTGGACACTAGAGCTGATGGTATCGACCTGAACATGCCAGCTGTTGATGATGAAGGGGTTCCTATTGTCAATCTAGAGGGTGAGGGGTTCGTAATGTCGAACCAGCTGTGACATCCGTTGATAACATAATGCCATCTGCTGACACCGGAAAAATTCAGAAAACAATCAAGTTGTCTGATAGTGCTATGTATTTTTTTTAAAAAAATACATCTACATGCCAAGTTAAAACATCTAACGACACCGGAAACTACAGAACTAAAATTCAGAAAACTATCAAGTTGTCTGATAGTGCTATGTATTTTAAACAAAAAAATACATCTACATGCCAAGTTAAAACATCTAACGACACCGAAAACTACAGAACTAAAATTCAGAAAACTATCAAGTTGTCTGATAGTGCTATGTATTTTAAACAAAAAAATACATCTACATGCCAAGTTAAAACATCTAACGACACCGGAAACTACAGAACTAAAATTCAGAAAACTATCAAGTTGTCTGATAGTGCTATGTATTTTAAACAAAAAAATACATCTACATGCCAAGTTAAAACATCTAACGACACCGGAAACTACAGAACTAAAATTCAGAAAACTATCAAGTTGTGTGATCGTGCTATGTATTTTAAACAAAAAAATACATCTGCACGCCAAGTTAAAACATCTAACGACACCGGAAACTACATGTAGGCTGTATACATGTACATGTGCATTATATACCAAAAATTAGCTCAGATCCAATATTCCAGGAGCTACATCAATTATGGATGAGAACTTTAGATGCACCCAACAAAAAAACTGAGCAACAATATAGTAACTTACATGCTACCATAACAAAAAAAAAACAGAGTGACAAGTAGAAACGTGAACAAAATATCTATGGTTTTTCTCCAAAAAATCAGGCACATAATGACAATTACATGCACAAATAATTGTGACAACTTACATGCTAACACAAAGCACAGGTGTCCTAGTTGAATCGGGTCAGCAACTACTCATCAAAACAAAAAAGCAACATCCAGTACGTATTATCTGTCCAGTGTTCATAAGCAAGTTTCGAGGGAGTAGGGGTGATCTGGTGGTGCTAACCGATAGATCTAGGGAGCGTGAAGTAGACATTGCACACGATCGTCTGGATACCTATAAACATCAAATCGACATAGGAGATCAGAAACGCAACGACAAATCCATAAGCACCATCACTGCAGGGACGCATAAATAAGAAAACGGGACAGAGAGTACAGGGTTTACTGACCTTACAGGAGAAACACAGAGATAATCCGCCATTTGCTTCCTCGGATGATCGAGATGGTGGTAGAGGTAGCTTAGCCCCAGCTCCCGTCTCCCTTCCGCCGATACCTGCTTCCCTCGATTTCCCGGTGCGAGCTGAGCCGCGCCGTCAAATCTACACACACCCAGTCGACGGCGAGGACTCTGCGCGCAAAACGCGCCGCTGGATTTGTCTCCTGGCCGGAGAAATCGCCGGCGATTTGGTGGCGCTTCTCCTCCGCACGGGGACGGAGTGGATAGAGGAGAGAGCTGCGGGGAAGGGAACCGAGAGTCCGAGAGTAAGTGACACACACAGTCGGCGGCGAGGATTCTGCACGCAAAACGCGCCGCTGGATTTGTCTCCTGGCCGGAGAAATCGCCGGCGATTTGGTGGCGCTTCTCCTCCGCACGGGGTCGGAGAGGATAGAGGAGAGAAGTGCGGGGAAGGGAACCGAGAGTCCGAGAGTAAGTGACACACACGGTCGGCGGCGAGGATTCTGCGCGCAAAACGCGCCGCTGGATTTGTCTCCTCGCCGGAGATATCGCCGGCGATTTGGTGGCGCTTCTCCTCCGCACGGGGTTGGAGAGGATAGAGGAGAGAGGTGCGGGGAAGGGCACTGAGAGTTTTGTCGGGACGTGACAAAACGGTACGAGCAAATCTCCGTCCCTCGATTCCGATTGGACGGACGCGACGGGTGAGCACGGCGAAGAGACAACAGAGTGCCCACGCACGAAATAGATTTTGCGTTATCTCTCTGGATTGCACCTGTCCATCAAGGTATCGTTGAGCTTTGCCAGTTGCCACCACTCCTCAGTCCTCACTCACGACCCCCCATGATCCTCAACAGATGACAAAACTCGTCCAAAACAAATTTTCCCTCCTACTGAAATAAGTGGCGTGGAAGCCAAGTCATCCGGTATAAATAGTGCACGACAAAATTAGATGGACAGACAAAACAAATACTCCCTCCAATCCCAATAAAGCGTCGCAGCTTATACGTATCAGTTGAAGTCTCACGACACCTTTTTGGGATCGGAGTGAGTATTGGAGAAAGAGAAAGAAAGGAAGAGAGAGTGGAAAACTCAATGTGGCACCTGAGCACCATGTTGAATATAAATATATTGCCTAGCCCTGTGATAACCGGCCCGTATTTTCAGGTTATTAATTAATCGGGTAAAATAAAAGATATCTTCTAATTATTTTATCTTGGCTAGTATGCATCGTTTTCAAATTTGTTTGTGCATGATCGATGGCTTAAATAGAAGCTACCTAGTTTTGCTAGTATGCATGAGGTATTGTTAAGCCAAGAAAATACGTTGGTAGCATCAAATTAACCTGCATGCACAAGATCCGTGCTTGCATGCGCATGCACTGACGTTGGGGCTGTCGTGGCCTGCTATCAGAGGGCATGTACGCATGCGTTGGCAGGCTCAGAATGGCTTAGGCGGGAAGGTTGCTGCGTGGACTTGCTGCATGTAGCCAGCACTTAAGTCTGGTCGCCGACGACTTCTTAACAGCATCCAAAGGTCAACCGACGTTTCTTCAGCAGCTCGAAGAGTCAAGAGCCACTGCGGCCAGATATTTCTTCGCTGTTCATCCACGACCCGCTCCTTATAAATAGCTAGGCAGCTCTCTGGATGATCAGCCAGCTGAGAGTGAGAGCACAACGGGAAGCATAGAGAGTGAGGGAGAAAGATAAACGAGGAGCTACGTTCATGGCGGATGTCGGATGAGATACCGGCGGCAACGCTGACATAGTGAGGCGTATACGTACAGTATACGATATATAAGGCGTGGTTGATCTTCAGTTCGTGACGAGTGGTTTTCAATCTTGCAACCGAGGCAAGTAGATGCTGTGCTTTCTCTTTGATTCTTGCAATAGCTGCTTTGCTAAATCCTCAACCAATTCCCTTCATTTCTAGCTCCGTTGTGGATCGATTGATTACTGTTATTCTATGCTTGATCATTGTTATTCGGTCAAGCAATATTACACCATGATCTTTATCCTCTTTGAGCAGTGTGATATTGATGTATCGGAGGGAGATGATGTCTCTCTGTCCATTGAATCATGAGCTCATGAGGAGCCATGAGTATACGTTGTCTGCCTATTCTAGTGATTGTATCACTAGTCTTCTTAGATATCTTGATCTCTTTCCGTATTTGTGTCACGATGGCAAACGTATTGTACCGGTCCCAGTTCTGGTATGGGACAGTCTGAGTTCTCCGTGAGGGGCGGCCTTTGAATGGAAAGTGTCGGTGATGGATCCGTAGGAGCGATCGACATGAGTAGGTCAGGGTGTCCGGTGTCTTAACGGGTCAAAGAGCTCTGCTCGTTCTGGAGCCTATGTGGCTCTGGTCGAGACTGTTGATGTCGGAGTACACCTCTAAAGAGTGTAAAAGTGTGAATATTCACCCCTGTGAGTCCTGGGTAGGGAACCTTGCTGTCATGTGTGATACCGATACATCGTCATTCACCATCCTAAACTCTATTATCCTCGGTGAATGATTTATTCCTTAAATTCCAGTTTCTCTGATAGTTTGTTTATCTTGTCCATTGATATCTTGCTTGATTCCTTTAAATACAGTAAAGCCATTTATACTGTATTTCATACTCTGATCTTTTTGTTTAGTAAAGTATTTACTTGCTGAGTACGACTTGTTTGTACTCACCCTTGCTCCTTTTTATTTTTAGATATCAGAGTTCGCAGCGGAAGACATCACTCGAGGAGTAGGCTGGACCAGTGGGTGAGATGCGAATAGAGAACCTTATTATTCATGTAAATATAATAATCTTATAAAATGAGTTAATAATATTATTTTTAATAATTATTTCGGAAGGTAGTACGCGGAGCGGAATTTGAATTATAGCGCGCCGTCGTTCCGGAGCGGGCCGAAAGTCAGCTTTCGGCCCGGGCCGAGCCGAAAGTGCCCTGTCGGCAGAGCTACGTGCGCGCGTGTCAGCACAGCAGGATGGGGCCAGCGACTTTCGGCCCTAGGCGAGCTGAAACTACACTTTCGGCCTGGAGCGGACCGAAAGTTTCGACTGAGCTGGGCTGACGCACGCACGTACGCTCCAGCTGGTTAGAGGCCGGTGCTGATTTCTGTTTGTTTCCTTGGTCGTTTCTTCTTCCAGCTCCATCCACGTACGAGACAACAAGTTCTCGCCTTGGAGTCTGGAGACTGTGCATGGCGCACTGCCACGCGCGTCCGGTGAACCGCTGCTCTAACCAGGTGGAGCGTACGTGCGTGCGTCAGCCTGCACGTGGCACACTTAATCCGTTACTGACCGATGATGGCTTGGGCAGTTACGAGTACGTGGATGGAGCTGGAAGAAGAAACGACCAAGGAAACAAACAGAAATCAGCACCGGCCTCTAACCAGCTGAAGCGTACGTGCGCGCCCAGCTCAGTCGAAACTTTCGTTCCGCTCCAGGCCGAAAGTGTAGTTTCGGCTTGCCTAGGGCCGAAAGTCGCGGGCCCCAGCCTGCCGCGCTGACACGCGCGCATGCTTCTCTGCCGACAGGGCACTTTCGGCTCGGCTCGGCCCGGGCCATAAGCTGACTTTCGGCCTGCTCCGGAACGACGGCGCGCTATAATTCAAATTCCGCTGCCGCGCGTACTACCTTCCGAAATACTTACTAAAAATAATATTATTAAAAAAAAATCTCGAGTTAAATGGGCTGTTTTGATCCACTGTGCTGGTTTATCCTGCTTTTCTAGCCTTGCGCGTGTATAGACTTCACGGTCTATAGACGTGCGGCGGCTGTCATTCTCCCGGGCTGGGTCTCGGGGCGTGACAAGCTCCTTTCCATCAGTTTGGACTTTTGGTATAGATGGCTAGTGCAGCAATTCTATATGGTATCAGAACCAAGAGGTCTCGAGTTCGAGACCCCGCTCACGCGGATAAAAGAAAAAGGAAAAAAAGATCCTGCGGTCCGCTCCTATCCCACGCTAAGGACTAAAATAGCCTAGACGTGAGGGGGAGTGTTGAATATAAATATATTGCCTAGCCCATTTCCATCAGTTCGGACTTTTGGTACAGATGGCTAGTGCAGTAATTCTATACACCAGTGAGCTCGTTTTTCAAAAACTTCAAAAATCGTATTTCTGTCTCCCAAAAAATCTCAAAAGTATACAAAAACATATACATATCTATACCTCATATAAAATAAAACCCCACTAAGTTCATTTATGATTTTCTATCTCTACAAGCAGAATAGCCACATCATCATGATCACAGCCATATGATCTTGATCGCCATCCTTCCATTCACCCCATCTCAGGTGAGAAGAAGTCGTACACCCAACAAGCCCCTGTCTATAATTCTTTTTTTTCCTCCTACACAACCAGCCGAAGTACAGAGGTCAATCTTGTTTACTACATACACGTCAAAAATAAATGGTATCTGAGGCTACACAAAAAACGTAAAATTGGGATAAAATAAGAGTTTTTAACTCCTTTATACAACCACAAATTTGTTATTTTCTGTAACCCACAATAAAATGTCTTTTTACCTAAACTTTGCACAAATATACATCCCCTGTATACGTATCCACTTAAAAAATTTAAATTCTTGAAACTCCAAAGTAACATTTTGAAACAATTTGTTTTTATTTTAAACTCCACTGTTTTTAGGTTTTTTTTTAATCTGTTGTTTAGGATATCTCCGAGGCAAATGTGGCCGAGCCCGTCTCTCCTGTTGGGCCGAACCGACAGCCTTCGTCTCCCCTCGAACGAACGAGCAGAGAGGCACGCTGTTCTCTCTCTCAAAAGAAAAAACAGAGGGGCACGCTGGGATTCCCCATTGTGCGACGCCGCCGCCCTCGTCCGTGCGCAGCCGTGTCCGCAGCGGAGCCCGTGATCTACGCCAGCGTTCTCGATGGCCTTGATCCTGGCGGATGCCTCACCAGATGCCGCGCGAATCGAGGTACTGCCAGACGTAGCCCTCGGCGGCCCCGAGCTCACTTGTCCCGCGCTCAGTAAGCGGAGGTGGGTGCGGAGCCGGTGACGCGTCCAGCGCGTGTGCGCGCATGCGTCGGCGTGGAGGCGTCACCTGATGCGGGTTGATGCAGAGGTCGTGCTCGAGCTCCACGAGCGAGATGATGCTGCCCACCGCCTCGCCGAGCTGCCGGAGCTGACTTCATCTAGCGGTGATCTTCCTTACACTTTAGTGGCTTCAAGGAAAGAAAAGATTTAATACTCTTATTGCCTTATTTACAGCAAATTTAGCTATCGCTGCAGAAATTTATCTGCCCGTGGAAGAAGGGTACCATGACTGGCTGCAGATTGCTCGATGATTGGGGCCGCATATTCACCAAGTCAAGGTCTTCAGTCAATGAAAATCCCAGCCTCTGGAAGGAGGACTATATAATGGACTGAAGAACAGGTTTAACGGGTCACTGGGGACAGCATCAGTTGGAAATTGTGGCAAAGAACCAAACATTCTTCCCACTACAGACGAAGGATGACAATGCCAAGCGCCGGACCAAACACTCTCGAGTCCATCCTTGGTATCAACAGAATAGGTGACTGAGATTCACCGCAAGAATATTGAAATGATAATAATACTAGTGTCTGAGGTGCAAGGGTAGTAAGCACCTAGGATAACATACATTGCCCACAGCTCCTAGCACTTGCACATTATAAATAGACCGGCTCTGCTTGTCCAGAACCAACAAACACACACACAGATGCTAGCGTCAAGCCATATGGCCCCTTCATACATTCCGGTCATGCTAATGGCCAGTAGCTTATTGCTGATCCCACTCATGGCTGCTTCATCTCCTGCTCCAAGCAACGACACCGACCTCGCAGCGCTGCTGGCTTTCAGATCCCAGCTATCCGATCCTTCGTCCATCCTGACAAATAACTGGACAAGTGACGTATCCTTTTGCCGCTGGATCGGCGTGACATGCAGCCGCCGTCACCACGGGCGTGTCACCGCTTTGGAGCTGCCAGGCATTCGCCTCCAAGGAGAGCTCAGCCCTCACCTCGGTAACCTCTCTTTCCTCCATGCCCTCAACCTAACCAACACAGCCCTCGCCGGCTCAATCCCAGCTGATCTTGGAAGATTAGCCCGCCTTAGATATCTTGATCTTGGCCACAATAATCTATCAGACACAATCCCGTCTACTGTAGGAAACCTCACCATGCTCCAATTTTTGGTCCTAAATTTCAACCAGCTCTCCGGACAGATCCCTAATGAGTTGCTAAACATGCGTAGCCTTAGTTACCTTTCTCTAGAAAGAAACTACATGAGCGGCCTAATACCCAATTTCTCATTCGACAACATGCCTACACTAAGCCACATATACATTCGCAACAACAGTCTATCCGGGCCAGTACCATCTGGTATTGGCTCCTTGCTCATGCTTCAGGTTCTTTACTTGAGACGTAACCAGCTCTCCGGTCCAGTACCTCCTACCATCTTCAACATGTCTAGGATTGTTGTCTTGAGTCTGGGGCACAATGATCTAACAGGTCATATACCTAGCAATACAAGTTTTAGTCTACCCATGTTGCAAACAATAGATCTATATAAGAACAAATTCAAGGGTCAAATTCCATTGGGCCTTGCAGCGTGCCAGCGTCTTCAGATACTTATCATCTGGGGAAATCTATTTGTGGATGTGGTGCCGACATGGCTGGCTAAGCTACCACAGCTTAGGGCGATTTCTATGGGTGGCAACAGCATCGTTGGCACGATCCCGGCTGTGCTCAGCAATCTTACCATGCTTAGTACGCTGGACATCGCATTCTCCAACCTAAGCGGGGAGATTCCGATGGAACTGGGAAAACTGGTACAACTCACATATTTGCACCTTTCGTTGAATCAACTAACAGGTCCCTTCCCACATTTTCTTGGAAATTTGTCGGAAATGTCTTTCATAGATTTAAGATCAAATTTGCTGACTGGACCAGTACCATCAACACTTGGAAACAACATACCTCTTAGGCTTCTTGATATTCGAGAAAATCAGCTCCATGGGGATCTTAGTTTCTTGGCTAGCCTTTGTAGTTGTCGGCAACTCCAAAAGCTTGGCATATCAAGAAATCCTTTCTCTGGGAGTATCCCCAGCTATTTTGGTAACCTCTCGATTAACCTGTTAGAATTTGAAGCAGATAACAACCATTTGGTTGGTGGGCTTCCAGCAACAATATCAAATCTCAGTGGTCTTATTATGATGAGCTTTTCCAACAACCATCTAACCAAACAAATACCAGAAACCATCTCTAAGTTGGAGAATCTCCAGGCACTTGGTCTCTCGGGAAATAGGATAATTGGCCCAATTCCTGAACAATTTTGTGTGCTAAGGAGTATTCTAGATCTAGAACTCCAGGATAATAGATTATCTGGTTCCATACCTGATTGCATGAGCAACCTCACCATGTTAGAGTCTATTTTGTTATCCTATAACCATCTATCTTCGACCATACCATCAAGCCTGTTTTATCATAGTAACCTTATCGGATTTGATCTGTCCCATAACTCCCTAACCGGTACATTGCCTTCTGATCTCGGTCATTTGCAAAGTATGGACCGAATAGATCTTTCTAGCAACCTCTTGTATGGTAGCCTCCCAAATTCATTTGGACATGTTGCAATCCCATTAACTTACCTAAATCTTTCACACAACTCATTCAACAATTTAGTCCCAGATTCTTTCGGCCGCTTAACAAACTTGGTAAAATTGGACCTATCGTCGAACAATCTATCTGGAACAATACCAAACTACCTTGCCAACTTCACGTACCTTTCTTATCTGAACCTCTCCTTTAATAGGTTAGAAGGGAAAATACCAAATGGAGGTGTTTTCGCAAACATCACCTTGCAATCTTTGGTTGGGAATGTTGGGCTATGTGGTGCTCCTCGGCTAGGACTGTCAAAGTGTATAGACAAGTCTCGACCGACTTCTTCTGGTCGACACATCCTCAAGTTTATACTCCCAGCTGTCATCATTGGAGCTGGTGCATTCGTAACTTGCTTGTACCTAATGATCAAAAAGAAAAGTAAGAAGCAGCCATCTGTTGCAGCTTTTACTGGCATGACTGATTTGATCAGCCATAGGTTAGTATCATACCACGAGATTGCTCGTGCCACCGGAAATTTCAGCGAGGATAACCTACTTGGAGCTGGAAGTTTTGAAAAAGTTTTCAAGGGCCAGCTAGATGATGGTTTGGTGGTTGCGATAAAAGTGCTCAATATGCAAGTCGAGCAGGCCGTGAGGAGCTTTGATGCTGAATGTCAAGTGTTGCGGATGGCTCGGCATCGCAACCTGATACAGATACTGAATACATGTTCCAACCTGGACTTCAGGGCACTGCTGCTCCAGTACATGCCCAATGGTAGCTTGGAGGCACACCTGCACAGTGAAAATAGGGAACCACTAGAATTCATCAAAAGATTGGACATTATGCTTGGCGTGTCTGAGGCAATGGATTATCTGCACCATCATCACTACCAAGTTGTCCTACACTGCGACCTGAAGCCTAGCAATGTGTTGTTCGATGAGGACATGACGGCTCATGTTGCTGACTTTGGCATTGCGAAGTTACTTCTAGGTGATGAATCTATGGTTTCGGCAAGTATGCCTGGGACAATTGGGTACATGGCCTCAGGTACGTGTTTGCCATGATCACGCTTGAGCAATTTATTTGACAAACCATAAGCAATGGAGTATTTGTACAATTAGTAACTCTCTTGACTTTTTGTTCTTGATCAGAGCTTTCATTTATGGGAAGGGCATCACGGAAGAGCGACGTGTTTAGCTTTGGGATCATGTTGCTTGAAGTTTTTTCAGGGAAGAGGCCCACAGATCCTACTTTTATCGGGGAATCCAGCCTTAGGCAGTGGGTTTTGCAAGCATTTCCAGCAAAGCTCGTTGATATTTTGGATGTGAAGCTACATCAGGGTGAACAAATGAGCGAAGCCTTTCATCATCAAACAATTGCTACTTCGCCCTCGTCATCCTCCACTGCCTACAATGGCCACTTTCTTGTATCAACATTCGAGATGGGTCTGGAGTGTTCCAGCGATTCTCCTGACCAGAGGCCTAGCATGGGCGATGTTGTCAGGAGGATGAAAAGCATCAAGAAGGATTACAATGCATTCATGGCAGCTACTCAAAACCGTGCAACAACAGGTCAATAGCATTGATACGGTAGTGTGTAGTGCCATGTATTGCTGCTTCTTCCACTTCGTCTCTGGCTGTAGGAATCCTGCTGATCATGGAAGGCCGGACATGTTGTTTCTTCAATACTTCTAGTTTAGAGTCCATGTTGTTTCCTAAGCTTGTGTCATGGCTTGTAATATGAACCATTAGTAGGTTAGAGGGGAGTATCTTTAGCAGGTTTTTGCCCCGTTAACGTCCCTTACGTGCTACCTTCTCTTTCATGTCTCCTGCTGCTTTGTAAGAACTTGTTATTTCCATTAATAAAATAATTGAAAGGGGTGGTCCGTTTGAAAAAAAAAAGTATGTAGTACACAATCGGGTAAAACGTATCGGGCCCTGAAAATATTTGAGATGTGTCAACCGGATCCAAAAATTATGAAAATGCTCATCTGGATCTCACACAGGTGAAAAATTGGTGCATTTCCGATCGATCCTACACTACTCTAACCAGTCCACATGGTCTGTTGACCGATGTCATGCAGGTCTTATTTAGAAAAAGGTACTCTGCAAAGTTATGTCAATCTTATGGTCCTCTCTCATCTAGAAAACTTGGAGGTCTCATCTGCACCGTCCTCCCATGTCGCAGTGTCCTGTGTCGCCATAGGAACACGTTCTACGATGACCTGATTCTGTTGTAATTTGCTATAGGCTAACTATATGCCTGAAAATTTCATATGTCAAATTCATATATGGCAAGAAGTGGAACTACAATTAGATTGTGCGGTGGCTCAAAAAGACCCTTCCGTGATGGTCATTTGACACCAAACGTGCCCACACACCACTGGCATGTCACATGTGCACTCCTCAATTCTCTCGTTCGCTAATTCCCTACAATGTCTTATTTTTTTTCTAGTACAACCCTTTTCATGTGTTCCTCTTTCTTTATCTTTCAAAAAAAAGTATTCTTCATGTCAAGTGTATGCATCATCAACATAATAATGAACAAAAGAGAGGGTGAGCACCCTTCATCTTGATGAGACACTGTGTCCACGTCGATCAAAGGAAATACCCCTCGCCTGTAGACTCTCAAATTAATAAGACAGAAACCCACATGACACGATTGCTCACTACAAAATGGCCAGGTTTGCTCTGATAAAACCATGTCGACTAGGTTAGTTGGTTTGGTTGAGAAGAGAGAAATGGGAAAGATGGGAAAATAAGAGTGTATGATTCCAATGATGAATATGTAATTATTCACGCTAGGGTAGGGCCTTTATCATTTCTGTCTGGCAAAAATATCGAGTGAGAACTAATCCGAGTTGGAGTCTGCGTTTACCATGGGTCATATGTAATATATGCAATGATTATATGTTTAATAATGCAAAATCATCCTCTTTTATGCCAATTATACCAATGGCTACTCACTGGATCCGGATCCGTATGTTGTCCTTGCTACAACCAATGGAGAAGCGTGAGGGTTTGAAAATTGGGTGTAACCGACTGGATATGGTTGCTCGGGATTTTATACAACCAGTTGGCGTTTTGATCATGGTATAACATGTTGATGCATTGTCAGTTGATGTTATCTCTCTTCGAAAAAAAAAGTTGATGATATCTTTGCTTTTTAGATGATTGATTGATACATATATGGACCCTATGTGACCTATGATGTACTCTAACAACTGAATTTGAATAAACTAATAAATGGAAGGCCGGGCTTCCCTTTTTTGAAAAAAGAAAAACCCAAGTGAGAACTCTTTAAGTACTACCATCTCTGTTCCGAAATATAGAACATTTTGGTTACAAACCTTCTCATATTTTGGATAGAGGTAATATTAGGTTGTTCTCATTAAGTCAAGTGTCCATGACACGGACACTCAGTCCGCCAACAATCAAAGGGGTTTAATCGCTTCGTCTCGACATTTCCGAGTCTGATGTGGGAAGAGTGAGTGAGGATCGTGGAACACCAGGAAAAAACTAATTAGTACTAAGGAATGAGGGGGAATCAAACTAGAAACCCCAAAAAGTTTTGACCAAAAATGTGTGCCTACCCCATCCATCTCTACCCTTTAGCGAGAAGATGCCAAATAGTAGGAGCAACAAAATTTGCCTTTTTTGCCACCAGCGAGGGCGCGAGCTCTTTCTCTCTCCTCTTGTCGCTACATGTGGAGGCGGGATTAGCTAGGGATTGGGAGCCCGAAATCTTTTAGCTCTGGCATGTACTCCCTCCGTTCCAAATTAGTTGTCTTTCATTTGTACAAAAGTGAATGTATCTTGACATATTACAAGTATAGATACATCCACTTTTGTACAAATGAAAGACAACTAATTTAGAACGGAGGGAGTAGATAGTTGTAAGGCCGATATGCTCGTCGTCTACATCGTCTCCGCAAATAAGGTTTTCTGGGCTACCACTTCTAGGCATGCAAGTGGACAGTCCGACGGACCGGACGGACGTCCGCCAGTCACTTCTGCTAGTTGATCAGGAGCGACATGCTAAGCAAACTGTTAAGCAAATCTATTAAACGTGGAACGTGGCGGACAAGTATTTTGATTGCAGCGGACGTCCGCCTGCATGCCTAACCACTTCGATGTTGTTCGATGGCGGAACCACGAACCCACAGATATACTCCTTGTTGCTCGTCCATGCCGTATGATCTACGTTTTTCCCATACGAGGTAGTTGAGGCGACGACGAGGACCTCGTTGAGATGGTTGTTCTTCTGTTTCTACTGCGTCGCACTGACGTCATCTCCAACACCACCGCGATGCTCGATGAAGTTGTATAAGAGGTGGGTGGTACAGCCATCGTCGACAATTGGACAACGATTCACTTGGATAGGCCCGACGACCTTGATCGCCAAGTGCGTCGTCGTTCGCGGAGATGCATCTTCATAGTACTATGGCGCTTTCTTGGAGCTTGGCGACTTGGGGGTCGTCTCCCTCTTCTTAGGCGGAAGTACGACGAAAAAGTTGTTTGGACGAAAGGACCCAGGAGGTCTGGATTGTAATGTTTCTTTTCTTCTTGGGTTCTTGGTGTAATGTTACTGGGTGAGCTTTTTCTTTTTTTTGGCGAAAATGTTACTGGGTGAGCTTTGTTTTTAGATAAAGAGTATATATTAATATCGTGAAGATACCAATTACACCCAGCCTCTGCAACAACGTAATAACCGAAGGTATTACGGATGCACACAGCGGAAAGACAATAAGAAGAAGAAATTAAAAAAGAAAAGTCCCGTTACAGAGTTACAGTCCTTATAGCAGCAGCACAACCACCACCAAAACAACACCTGATGTCCAATCTCTCCAAAAGCAACGCCTTCATGAAGGAAACAGTGCACAAGCACCGTCATCGCCCGATCGAGATCTTGGGTTTTCACCCTGGAGATAGTCCCCGCTCATGAACTTCACCTGTGATGTCGCCCCCACTTCCACGCCTTCATGAACTTCACCTGTGATGTCGCCCCCATTTCCATTCCGCTGCATACGAGTCCTGAAGCTCCAAGTAAGTTCCTCATCGCCACCAAGAGTCAAATCACCATTCCTAGTCCTTCGATCTCGGCTTTCATGACATTCTCCGCCTCTGACTTCATCCAAGATGGTAACAGATAGCAGAGCTTCATACCACTTGCTCCTTAACGGAGAATCGTGGGCACGATCGAATCCCACCCGATCCAGCAATCTCCAAACATAAACGCTCACGGAAGTTCGCCGGCGGAGCCTTCCAGAACTCGCCATACGGCCAGATCAAAGAGGACATGCGTCGGGCAAATCTTCACCTTGTCGCAAGAGAAACCATAGGACCACCGCCTTTATTCAGGCCGAGCCCCCACGCAACCGGCCATCCAGAGACTAGATGTGGGATCAACCACAACCAGCCCTGGCAGCCCGACTTCGGCGAAGAAGAAGGCCGCCGCCGTCATGCCAATCCTCGTGCTGCAGGAGTAGCCCAAGAACACCTCCGCGTGCCGTTGCCGGAGACGCGGTTGGTCGAGCTCCCTCAACCCGTCCGGCCAAGAGGCCTAGATCGGACCCGGTTTCACCACTGCCACCCGCAAGCGCTACCGTCTCCGACCATCGTGGCTGCGCCATGGCCGCCGCCACCCCAACACCGTCGCCGGAGAAAGCAAGAGCGAAGCGCCGCCGCCTCACCCTCCCAAACGACTTCCGAGGAAATCCGCCGCCGCCGCGCCGCACGGGCCAAACCCGGCGACGTCCCGGCGGCAGCAGGATGGGGAGGACCTAGGGGATGGCGAGAGGAGCGCCGGTGGTGGCCGCCCGGTGCGGCCCGGCGTGGCCGCACGGGGTCAGGCTGGCGGCTAGGGTTGGCTCCTAGGATCACAGAGCGCGAAGCGTTTTTTCTTCCAGGAGCGTTACCGGGTGAGCTGTTCCTCACTCTCCCTGGAACAGTCCAGAGTCAAGCCACGTGTGGTGAGTGGTGACTGCCTTGCTGCTAACTTTCGTTTTGATCTTCCCCTAATCCCCTCTCTGGGTTTGGTTTCCCTCCAAAAGCCCAAATCCGAAATCCCCAATTTCACTCTCTCTCCTCCAAACCTTCCTTCCCCGGCAAGATCCCCATTCCCGAGCACACCACCGCCAACTCGCAAAATAATCCCCAAACCCAAGCCCCGGGGACGCAAGCCCTAGCCCCCTCCGATCCAGACCACCCCCCTCCCTCGGCCCACTCGCCATGGCTTCAACACCGGGCGCCGACGACGACCGGCACCTCTTCGCCGGCGTCCGCTTCGTCCTCGTCGGCTTCGACAGCGTCTCCGAGTCCCAGGTCCGCCGCCTCCTCCTCCTCCCCACCCCTACTTTTCCTGCATACCCTCTAACTTCCGGCGGCGCTGTTCGTTCCTGCAGTACCGCGCGGAGATGGTGCGGCGCGGCGGCGCCGACGCCGGGCGGCTCGGCGGCGGGTGCACCCACGTCGTCGCCTGCGGACGCGTCTACGTGAGTGTCCCGCCTTACCGTTCCCCCGTCCATGTTCTGGTTCGCTTTCCTGAGGGGATCTGGAACCGATCTAGCTCTCTCTCTGTGTGTGTGCAGGATGACCCGGTGTGCGTGGCGGCGCGGGCGCAGGGGAACAAGGTCGTCAGCGAGCTCTGGGTGGACGATAGCCTGGACCGGGCTGCTCTCGCCGATGCCGACAGGGTCCGTTTCCCCTGCTAATTGCCTGCGTGCTTCTCCCATGTTTTGTTGATCATGTTGTCGCAATATTTCTTAAGTTCGTTCAAGTGTTGCTGCTCTTGCCGTGCCGATGTGATATATGCTTACTTCGGTGGCCACAGTTCTGTCACTGGTTTGGTTTCCTCAAGCAGCGTTTTGTTTCTTGACAGATTATTTATTGGCCAACGAGAGATTTGAATGGAATACCCGGTAGCGAGAAACTGCAGATCTGTTTGACGGGGTACCAAAGGAATGACAGAGAAGATATAATGGTAACCGTTTTTTACTTTATCCTCGTATCTTATAGTCCAACTCTGAAACGTGAGTTGTGGCGGCCTTTAGTAGTTCTCCTACATATAATATATCAAGATAAAGTTTTGGTCACATTGTGCTGTAGCTTCTGCATTCTATAGTTCTATTCTGGCCGGTTATCTCTAAAATGTTCTAATTATTGCAGTACTAATTTAAGTTCAAGTTTCTACAGCATGTAACACTGAGCACATATGATTCAGAAGTTTGTCCTCTTTGCTTTCTTGTTGGGTCAGCTTAACCCCAAAGAACCGTGTCCCACTTATTAGTAACTGTAATTCTACAACAGTAATACAGTAGCCTGATGTAATCCACATGTTATCAATCAATGAGTCGATCGATTGCTTAAGATGGTGATTTTCTTTTGCTAATGTTGAATTCATTTGACCAAACATACAAACCTACGACTTTACTTCTTCTGTAGCAGATAGTCCCTATTTGTTTTGTACCGATCACATAGTGTCAGCACTGAGGGTAATTTGTTCCCTTTTCATTATGCTGATGCCTGAGCACCTTTTTCTGGAATTTCTTGCCGGTACTTGAGATATACAATAGAAATTTAGTTGATTTTTTGGATTTTTGTGGCTTACTAGTTATATATATTGACTTACAGTGCACTGTGTTCCCTTTTCATTTTTAATGCAGAAAATGGTCTCTTTGATGGGCGCACATTTCTCCAAGCCTTTGGTAGGAGGCGTAGTCACTCATCTTGTTTGCTACAAATTTGAAGGTCTGTTGCTTTTAGCACCCAGTCAGTGCCATAAATATGCATAGATAGTTCATATTTGTTTTGCTGCTTATCCCTTCATGGACCTTCACTGCTGTTGTTCTGTAGTTGTGACGATGCATTTACAAGCACTGACATGAAAACTTTATTTCTTATTCTTATTGGTGGCTCTTTGCTCGAGATGTGATGTCTATAGTTTTGTTGCTAAGAACTAACTCTATGGACGAGTAAGAATCTTATACCCATCTCTTGATACCCATATTGGTATCCGGTGTCAATGACATTTGTTCCTCAAGTTCGTCATCAGATTAGGATTTTGGGTGTACTGTTCGATGCATAAAACTTGATATGATTTCCATCCAAGAAGTTTTGAGTTCAGGACTTAGCTAGCCAATTTAAGAAAACAATTCCATCCCACTCTGGTCCACCTTTGATGTCAACAAACTGGTTAGCGCACTATCATTTGGTCGCTGGCATCACATTTTTAATTTGTGAGTCTTTGCTCCTTTTGTCTTTATGTGACCCATATGCAAAAGTAATCTCATGATCATAGATAGCCAATGCCTATTGGTATGTGTGGTCTACAAATTAGGATGCCTGAACCCTCCTGATCCTTTTCCCTTTTTCCAGTTTGGCTTCCTTTTAAAAGGTCCTTGTAATTGAACACTGGTTTCTGATAATAGAAAGAGGAGATGAAATTGTCAAAAACGTGGTGTACAATAATGAAAATGAGAAGTTGGGAGATTTGGTCAAACATATGCTGTGTATATTGGGGAAAACATTACTCTTTGTATCGGTTAGAAAGCCTCTGAAAAAATAGGCTTTTCAGTAACTTAAAATAATCGCAACATGCCTATGAATCTTTGTTTTGGACCATTTTTTGTGCATGTATAATGATGCTAGAAAGTTTTGTTATATGCTCCTTGAATGCAGTATCTCAGTTTTTCAAATGAACCAGGTGAGAAGTACGAGCTTGCTAAAAGGTTGAGCATCAAGCTTGTTAATCACCGATGGTTGGAAGATTGGTATTACACACATCTTTTCTTTATAATCTTAACTATAAGGCTCACATGTTAGATACCACTAATATTACTGTTTTCCCCTTTATTTTATTTTATTTTATTTTGCAGCTTGAAGTCATGGGAAATTCTTCCAGTAGATGATTATAAAAAGAGGCAAGTAAAAGTACAGTTGCATGCTTCTTTCGAGTTCTCTTTTCAATTTGTGTTGTATACATTTCTGATTTAATCATCTCACTATAATGCTTGCTAGGAATGTGCTAGTTGCAGTTAGGCTATCTATTACTGAATATCCCAAAAACTAATTCTGGCTATTTATTTCATGCAGTAGTTGGGAACTAGAGATGATGGAGGTGCAAGTCAAGGATTCGGACGATGAAGTAGAAGATGTAGACAGAAAGCCATTCAACAGCAGATCTAGCGTTAAGCGCACTCCCAACCCCCCAAATAGCATAGGAACTTCTGGCAATCCTGACGTCGATGCACCAATCCGGCCACCTATTATTCCCAATAATGATCAAAATATGGCTGTGGATCGGCATCTGAACACTCCAAGAAGTCAGATCAGAAAGGAAGAAAATATGGTCAAGGAGACACATGATACCACAGCTCAACTTCAAGGCACTCCTAACTTTAGTAGGTTAGCAAGTTCCGCTAACACTGATAGTGCTGCTCCCATTCAAACTTCATTTGTTATCAGTGTCAATAGAGAGGAAGCTGCAGTAAGAAATATGAACAGTCCAAATCAGATCCAGGCAGCCGACGAATATGTCAACACTTCAGGTCAAATCAGAAAGGATGAAGATATGGTCAACAAGACACATGATATCACAGCTCAAGGCACCCCTGACTTAAGTAGGTTCGCAAGTTCCACGAACACTGATATTGGTGCTCCACTACAACCTCCATTTGTCATCAGTGGCAATAGAGAGGAAGCTGCAGCAAGAAATTTGAACAGTCCAAATCAGGTCCAGGCAGCCAAATACAAATATGTTGGTTCGGACATTGCAACTGGTGCACCCGGCACTCCAAGCTCAAGCAGGATGCCAGTTCCTGCTAACCATCATGTTCATTCCTCAAATGAGACTCTCACGGTACCAAAGAACACAGCAACTCCTAGAGCTAGGAAAACAGGTGCCAAGAGACCCCGCAGTGCTAGCATGGAGGTTGATGGATCAGTGGTTAATAATGGTAAGGCAGTAGTTTCTGAATCAGAGACTGACAAAATGATACCCTCTCAGCATGCTGATGCAACCCCTAAAAATGCCCCCAGTATTGCAAGTGCAACGGAGCCAAAAACAATTTCTCCAAAGGAAGTACCAGTCGGCACTCCAAGCTCAAGCAGGATCAGTTCCTGCTAACCATCATTTCCATTCCTCAGATGAGACCCTCACGGTACCAAAGAACAAGGCAACTCCTAGAGCAAGGAATGCAGGTGCCAAGAGACTTCGCAGTACTAGTATGGATGTTGATGGGTCAGTGGTTAACAATGGTAAGGCAGTAGTTTCTGAATCAGAAACTGACAAAATGCTTCATGGCCAGCTTGCTAGTGCAACATCTAAAAAGGACTCCAGTAGTGCAGGTGCAACAGAACAAAAAACAACTTCTCCAAAGAAAGTTCCAGTTGGTGGAGTGAGGAGTGCCTATGCGAAGAGGCAACAGAGTGCACACATTAAGGTAAATGATGCACAGGTAGAATCCGAGTTGGAGTTGAATAAGGTGATTTCTCAGGAAAATATTGCGACAGTCCCTAAGAGGTTTGGTAGCAGTGCACATGATGATGAACATGGAAGAAAGTCACCCAAGAAATTGCCTAATACGAGGGTGAAAAGTACAGTTGTCAAGAAGCCTCGAAAATCTGACACCAAAATGACCAATAAATTCAGCTGATAAAGCTGAGAAAGTGGCTGCAGAGTCATTGTTTGATGACTTGTTTCCTTCAGACAATGTTAGTGATTGCCCTAAAAAGCTTCAAGTAGTGCAAGTGTGGATGGTTGTAGTACAATTGCCCCCGAGAACATATCAAAAACTAAAGTTAGGAAAGTGGTTGCCAAGAGGAAAATAAAAGCTGTGGAAGACAAGTCAGGCAGCAAGCATGACAAAATTGGTAGTGCGATTGTATCTGCAGCTAAAGCATTCTCATCCAAGAGAATGGAGAGGGCATGCAATATCGATAAGTAACTGCTGACCAGGACTCCCAGAAGGGCAATAATGATGGTATGAGAGATGCATCTGTATCATCTTGCAAAGACACTGTCACCATAGACAAATCAGAAGGAATGCACAATTCTAAGTTGAAATGTAGTGAAGAAATAAAACTCCTGCTCCAGACCATGACAAAGAGAACCAACAAGACCATGGTGATCTCAGTTCTAAATCCGGTCGTGGAAATGGTGGTTTGAATTCCAAATTTGCTTTGAGATGTAGTGCAAGAAATAAAGCTCCTGCTCCAGACCACGACAAAGAAAACCGACAAGACCATGGTAATCTCAGTTCTAAATCCGATTGTGGAAATGGTGGTTTGAATTCCAAATTTGCTTTGGAATCAATGAAGAACACAGATATGCTTGACAAGCATGGAGGGATAGAAAGAAATGGATCTAGGACCTTCATCACATTGGACCCTGCATGCTTTATTTTAAGTGGACATCGTCTGCAGAGAAGAGAATATCGGTCAATACTTAGACGCCTGAAGGGACGAGTTTGCAGGGATTCACATCATTGGTCATATCAAGCAACACAT
This sequence comes from Poa pratensis, assembly GCA_947311845.1. Lineage (NCBI taxonomy): Eukaryota > Viridiplantae > Streptophyta > Magnoliopsida > Poales > Poaceae > Poa > Poa pratensis. The sequence goes on along the minus strand of CAMZMU010000043.1, from coordinate 59,427,977 downwards.
TTTATTGCCCCAGAACCTCTCAGGAGAACTGAGAAGTTCTTTGCAGCAGCTGCTGCAGGCAGGTACGAACTGTGATCTAGATCCTTAGAAACATAAATTTCACAACTTGTTATTGGTTATTTTATAGACCCTTCTCAATGAAATGAGAAAGCAAACATACTGCTTAGATGGCATATGTGACATACAATATGTCTGACTACTATTAAGTTATTATCTTCAAAGTCTGCCATGCCACGAATCTGAATATTAGCTCTTTTTCTCCCAAACTAGGTGGATCCTCAAGACTGATTACTTGACCTCTTGCAATGAGGCTGGCAAGTTGTTAGATGAAGAGCCATTTGAATGGTCTGGTACGGGCCTCATGAGGGTGAAACAATTAGCTTTGAAGCTCCCAGGAAATGGCGTGTTATAAGGCAGCAGAAGGGTCATGGCGCCTTCTACGGAATGCAGATAATTGTCTATGGGCAGCTCATTGCTCCGTCGCTTGTAAGTCTTGTTTGTCAATCAACTTACCTGCCAAAATCAGTAGTGCTAAAGTATTCCTGATAAAAGCAATGCTACATTTGTGAGCACATCTAGACCTTATATTTGGAGGTTCCTTGCTCTTTATCCTCCAGTCCATCTCAAACCTTCTCGTTCTTTTCCTACCAGGATACGGTGAAGCGTGCGGTGCGTGCAGGTGACGGCAACATCTTAGCAACCTCCCCACCATATACCCGGTTCCTGAACTCTGGCGTAGACTTCGCTGTGATCTCAGCAGGCATGCCTAGTGCAGACGCATGGGTTCAAGAATTCATCAGCCACAACATCCCATGTGTCAGTGCCGACTACCTGGTCGAGTACGTCTGCAAGCCTGGGTACCCTCGACACGCATGTTCTCTTCAAGACAAACCATCTGGCCAAGAAGTCCCTAGACAAACTGCTGAAAAGCCAGCAAGAGGTGGCCACGGATGATGCGGAAGCGCTTGAGGACGAAGATCCGGAGGATGACCTGAGCTGTTCAGCTTGCGGGAGCACGGACCGGGGAGAGGTGATGCTGATCTGTGGCAGCGAGGACGGTGCGGTCGGCTGTGGCGCCGGTATGCACATCGACTGCTGCGACCCTCCCCTGGATCGTGTCCCAGATGAGGACTGGCTGTGTCCCAAGTGCGATGCGCCCAAAGCCAAGAAGAAACCTGCGAGAGCCACGTCGAGCAAGTCGACAGGGTCCAAGCGGCGGAGGTGATTTGATTGGTTCGCCCGTGTACACTCCTGTTTTATTGTAACAGAATAATGCAATAATTAGAACCAGTGTAAAAAGCTTTACGGTTGACGAAATGCCGGCTCAGCATTTCTTCTGTAATAGTTGTCCTTTTTCGTCCTTAGTCTTTTCGCTTGCCTTTGGTGTGTTGTGATTCATTGTTGTAAAGCCTTCTGTAATGCACGCCACTGTATTTGTCTGAGAGCTTAAAAATTTATGTATAGTGGCATTTACAGCAGACAGGATTTGCATGGTCACTGAATGATAGTTCAAATTTCATGCGAAAGAGAGAGCTGTTTTATGATCATTTAACCCATCATGTTTTACAGTCTGCCTACCTGATTGTTTTGTCTGTGCCTACTGCCAATAGATTAGTTATCTGTATCTGTATTTACCTGTGCACCTGCTGCAGGATGAATATAATTCGAATAGTAGAGGGATCAACCGAACAAGAAGACATTGCTTCAATCTAAGAAAGGCCTGTTTCATGGGAGGGCAAGCCTAGCATACTATATCAGAGAAACCATGTTTGGCACAAGTTGGAGAAAAGGCAGTCAGTAACATATTAACAATGCCTTATTTTTCTGGGAAACCATGACGGCTTGTTCTCTGTTTTGTAAGGTGCTCAAAATTTGGGGAAGTTGTGTGATAGGAAGGCTAGATACTTGGATCTCTTATTTACCGTTTTCATAGTCATGATTTGACATGTAACATGTTCTTTCGTAACAATCTCAATTTCGATCCTTTTCCATTCTGAAGATTTTACTTATGTGCGAAGCCCTTCTTCCGAAGTATCTTCATAATAATTAAAAAGCGAGTTCATGTAGAAGTATTTATTTTGGAGACTGGTACGGATCGTAGTGTCCAATCTAAAATTGCGAAGCAAGACATTAGCTTTGACAAGATCGGAAGGACTAATGATATCTAATGTGCATTTTCCCCAGCTCCCAGGTCAGATCGGTGGGATTCTACATTCAGCGTGCCTTTGTTCTAGCTGACAAATATCTAGAAATATAAGATAATCGACGGGAGTCAGCAAATTAATCCCTACAAGTACACTTCACAGTTGACCGGCTCATGCTACACAGAGGGTCAATCCCATCGTCGCCCATATGGTTCATGCTACATAGAGGTTCACTAGGCTAAAGTAGCATGTTGTGTCAGTGTATTTGCTTATTCGATCTACCATTCACATCAGCTTCAGGGGTTGCAACTCATAAGCTGTGAGTGGGACCATGTTCTGATACTTAATGTGTAGGATAGGTTTCAGATGATTGTACACATTCAGATGATTCCTTATGATTTTGGCTGCTAATATTTACATAAGTATTCAGTTTTTTCATGCCGAAATAACACAACATTATACTGTATTTGTTATGGTAAGTACTTTATTATTACCTCCCTTTGTTACCACAGGGGAATGAACACTATAAAGATATTTAAGAAATGTGAAACAAAACCGTGTGGTGAAAATGGTTTGACGGTGACTAAGTGAACTACATTTTGGTTAATATATTTATCTCAGATTTTTTTCATACATAGCTGGCAAAAGGGAGAATCTTTTTTTAAGGAACAGAATGGTCCAATGCATAAGTCAAATGACATAGTCCTCATAGCTTTTGACCTCTTCTTCAGTTTGTTGTACAAGTGCCCATCTAAACGACTAAATCATTTGCCTGATCATTGAGCGCACTTTACATCATTTGCTCAGTGCTGAGGATATTTCACATCAAGTGTAAAACAAGAGAGGGAAATATGCCTATCCTAAACTGAAATAACAGATACACACATAAGAACAACGGCTAATACAGTATCATATCTCACAGCAAGGTGCTACCATGAAACGCCAAGCTAATAATAGCTTCATGACCAATGACCAATTGTAGTTTTTAGACTTCAGAAAACAATCATTTATGGTAGTAAAGTGGAATTGCGCTCTTTCTCCCTGAAAGACAACAATACATATCACTTTATCCATATTTCAGTGTTTTGGAACGACGCAAATATAGCAAGGCCCGCCCGAAGCCCTTGTTGTCCATCATACATGGAAGAGCGAAGCACTCTTGGACACAAGGAATTATAACCAGCCAGGCCACAATGTGCAAATACAAACTAGACAATCTATCCAACTACAAATAAAGAGAAACTGGCAACCATAAGGCGTATTACCACTTCTCAGTGCAAGAAACAACAAGAATAACAACAGATTTGGAGCATAACAAGACGATGAGAGCATAATCATGCAGTAACAAGTGCTGTGTAATAACGCTAGCACAATACCACAGAATCAAGTATCCTGAATGATTTCTCCATCATGGAGACTAAGCAATATCCGTCGATCACTGAAGCAAATATAACAGGATCAGGCCTCTCATCAGTGCAGATAACCAAGTCAAACATAGCGTGTTATTCCATTGCCCTTCCGTAACCTATCACAAATACCCTTGTCCTTCATTTCAGAAAGCAAATTTCTGGCTTTCACAGAATCACCATGGTTAAAATAACCTTGAATCATGCACCTGTAAGTAGCTGTGATAGGTTGCACTCCCATATCAATCATCTCATTGAATTTTTCCATAGCATCATTCATCCTGCCCATTCTGCAAAATGCAGCTATCACAATTAAATACGTGACTTCGTCAGGGTTCACACCCTGCTTCAACATGTCTTCGAAGAAAAGCATAGCCACATCCATCCTTTTGCACTGGCATACGCATCAATCAGTATGTTGTAAACATGGAGGTTAGGTACAATACCGTCTCCTACCATGCGCTCACAGAGATCAATCATAGCAATTAGGGATCCTTCCGTAGCGTACCCATTAAGCATAATAGCATATGAGGCAACATCAGGTTTAGGGCCCTTCTCAGCCATGGAGTAAAATAATTCTGCAGCTTCTTTGATTGTTCCATTCTTACAAAGATAGTCCATGACTGAGTTGCAAGTAACAACGTTTGGTATGATACCTTGAGTTCTCATTTCTTCAAACAACCTATCGACCTCTTTTGACTGGCCCGAAGTGGAATATCCATGGATCAGGCTAGTATACGTCACTGTATTCGGCCGAACACCATTATCAACCATTTGTCGAAGGACCGCCTCTGCCTTGTCCATTGCTCTTGCTTTGCACAGCCCATCAATAAAGGAGCTATATGTCACCACATCAGGCACAGCTCCCATCTGTATCATTTCATGGAATAGATCCCATGCTTTGCTTATTTCACCCTCCTTCAAGAAGCCATCTATTACCGTATTGTACGAAAACACGTTGGGAGAGTGGTCAGATCCTTTTTCGGCCATCATCCGGATCACGTCAAGCGCACGCTGGCTCCTCCCGTTTTTACAGAAGCTCTTGAGAATTACTGAGTAGGGCATGACATCAAGCAGGTCATCGGGCACCCTGTGGAGCAGGATGTCCAGAGCCTCCTCTGTCCGCTTCATGTCACAGAGGCACTTGAGTAAGCTGGTGAAGGTAATGGTGTCGGCCGTGTTGCCTCTCTTGAGGAGGTGGCTGAAGAAGGCAGGCCCTAGGTCCGGGCGGCAGGCGCGGCAGCAGCAATCAATTAGTATGTTGTAGGTGTGAATGGTGGGTGCGATCACCAGACGGCTGCGCGCTCGGGTCATACGACTGAAGAGAGCGACGGCGAGAGCAGGGCCATCGGGGCACGCCGTGGAGGGTGGCGCACGCGCGAGGGCAACAAATAAGCCGTTGAGTGCGCGTGTTGTTACCGTTGAGGGTTGACGCAGCATTTTGTCGAACAGTTGATGCGCGAGGTCCGGCCAGAGCGTCCCGGAGCTGAGATGATCCTTGAGTTGGTTCAGCAGCTCGTTGGCGACGGAGCTGGAGGAAGAACCGGGTCGGAGACGAGACATTGCCGCTGCTTAGGAAGTCCTGCAACTTGCTGCGGCGGTGGCGAATGCGGGCGGCAATGACCAACCGCCTGCGCGAGCTCTGGTGGAAGACTACGGACGGAGGACTGCACAGAGCCCTCGGTCCTTCCTGCAGCGCCAGTGAATGCTGGAGCGCGCCGGCGACGACGAACCACCGGCGGAAGCCCTGCTGGGGTGGGAGGAAGGCGGACGGAGGTGGGGTTTGAATGGGGAAATTTTGGGTCGATTTGGAGCTGTGCGTGTGCATCGAGACTCGGAGGGGGTTCGTACAAGCACACGCGTCGTGCATTCTGCTCTTCCCCACAGAATCTTTCCGATTTCAAACGAGATTTCAGACTGGGGCCTTGGCTTGGGAGCGGTTCGTATTAGTGACTATTTTCTGGAATCTTGAATGCTTTTTCTTGTTAATTGTAACCATTTTGTTTGGTTTTTGTTAAAACAATTCTCTGCTGTAATTCATACGGAGTAGAAGACAATGGGCAACAGCTAGTCATTTAGGAACGCAGAACTTACGAAACAGCACAGAACACTCACAGTTCACTCTTGTTCAGGTTAGTATGTTGTTGTTGTTGTCAAACAGTAGATGTTGATTTGTTGGTGGGTTAGAGTAATTCGATACCTCAATTTTGCATATAACCCACCTCTTAAGTCAGTTTTCAAAATGAGTTGTATGTAATCATGTGTGTGATGTGTACACCATTAGCGTTTCTACCTAGACCAATTTATATTTCGTCAGCAATTTATATAAGCAAGACAGTGAGAATATTTGCTAAATCAGCAAGGAAAAAAATTCATGGATAAATGTAAGTAATACATCTGAATTGCTGTAGCTGTAGCTGTAGCATGATATAGCATAATAAGTATAAGTAATACATCTGTATACAATTTACTCTTATTTTCGTTAACCAGGGCTAGGTAATAGCTGTAATTATGAAGCCGTAAGAAAGTAAGAATGATTATTGCTGAACTGGTTATGTCTTTTATCTTGAATATTAATCCTTTAGATGCCAAGCCAGGAGCAGCAAGATGCCCCCACAATTAGAAGTGAAGGAGAAAGACACGGTTGACAACAGGCTAAATACTCCTGGGTGACCGATAGCAAAGTAGTATCATTAGGGAAAGGTGAAAAGAACCCCAGTGGATAGTCAAATAGAACGTGAAACCGTGGTAAGCTCCAAAGTAGTGGGAGGTGTTAGATTTAATTCCTCATTAGGGAGGACAGCAACTTAAAATGATTGCAAATAGAACACCTAATGGAATCTGAGAGAGGGATTAGGGGACGCACTTACGGGTAATTGTGGTAGACTCATCAGCCTGCTATTGCAGGCTTGAGGTAGAGATGGTGAAGATGATGCAGAGGCGTCGTAGTCGTGGAGGAAGCCTTGACGCCGACAACACTCCTGTGGCCGCCAGTAGACGTCAGTCTTCCAGCCCCTCAGCACAACTTTTGGATCGGGCAGTTGGGTCGATAGGCACTGTTTTCTGTTAGTTAAACTTACGTGCTACCATTTCTCTTTTATATCAAGTGCTAGGGCTGGGGACCGGGTCCAAAACTGTTGGTTTTAGAGGCCTCCGATCAAGGCTTCTACGTGAAAGGGTACGGGGTCAAACCCCCTGGTTTCTCTCAGGTTTGTTAGCTGAGATCATATTCCAACATTCTCCCCTTGATCGTATGGTTAACAAACATCATAAGACCACTCGCAATAGAAAAAACATACCAAAGTAAGATGTCATGGTGACCTGTCAAATGACATCGGACCTCAGTACTTATAGTATATCATTCTATCTTGAAATGGATTACTTAACACTTTGTGGGAGCTGGATTATTCAACGGTCCTTATTCCAGAATCAAAAGGCTTTCCAGCAACCCATGCCGGCAACATTTAAAATTAGATGGTAAGCCTTCAGTAACGGATCCGTATATTTATATGATTAACATCATAATCTTGATTCTGGATTCTATCTTTCACAACTTTAAAAAATATTGTCAATGGTTTTGGCAACACCATTTTACTTGTTGTTACTCGCATAGAAAACTATGTGTTCATATTGCAGTAGGTGGTTTAAAAATGCTGTCTACCACCATAATTTTGGGATAGAAATTTCTTGACATACAACCTGCTCTTGAGCCTCTTAACATGCCACATGATAAATTGCATCATATTACTGATGCCAATAAAATCGTTCTGGAGCTTTTCCACGATATAGCTCCATATGCGAGGGTGAGGATGTAACTTAACGTGGAAACTTTAATATCCACACATCTCGCAGAAACAGTGTCTGAATAACCCACTATAACGAGGTTACCAGACTTATTATTAGTGAGCATGTATACTTTATTGCCTTGCATATTTGCAAGGCTTTTGGCGGCCTTTTGAGTGGTCCAGTTATGGACTTTCTTGAATATTTGCCAATTATCCCGAACAGAAATAGGGCACATTCATACTTGAATACTTACATTGCTTCTGACAGTCGAAGCATAAGGAACCGATATTATCTGATTAACTCATAATGGTTCCTTGGACACTAAATGTCCATCTTTATTGCCCTTAACTTTATTAACAGGTGCGACAGAGTACTGGTGCATAATATTTTCTTTCGTACTCTGTCGACGTACGTCATCATAATAGAACTTATACTCCTTTTGGACCTGTATCTTGGCGAAACTCAGTACAAACAAAGTATGAGGCATCACCAAGATCCTTTGTACTAAATAGAAGATAGAAATTTCTTGGCTAACCAAAAAATAGTCCATCTTTATGAGATAGTAAACTTACTCCCCCTCGTCTTATGGTATGAGTGTCATAACGCTTGTCTTATTTCATAATTGAAATTGTTTATGCAACATACTGGTGGCTCTAGGTTAATAGTGCCAGAAACAATGCTTGTACGTCACACGTCAGTTGGGAACCCCAAAAGGAAGGTATGATGAGTGCAGCAGTAAGTTTTCCCTCAGTATGAAACCAAGGTTTAATCGGACCAGTAGGAAAACGAGGTTTGCTTCGAAGGTGTTGGTGGAGGAGTGTAGTGCGGCGCAACACCAGGGATTCCGGTGCCAACGTGGAACCTGCACAACACAATCAAACTACTTTGCCCCAACTTAACAGTGAGGTTGTCAATCTCACCGGCTTGCTGAAAACAAAGGGTTAAACGTATCGAATGGAAAATGATGTTTGTTTGCATAAAACAGTAGAGAACAATGATTGCAGTAGATTGTATTTCAGATGTAAAAGAATGGACCGGGGTCCACAGTTCACTAGTGGTGTCTCTCCAATAAGATAACTAACATGCTGGGTAAACAAATTACAGCTGGGCAATTGACAATTGATAAGTGCATATAACATGCATGTGTGAGCTGTGGTGTCTACTATGAGATTCATTTGGGCATTACGACAAAGTACATAGACCGCTATCCAGCATGCATCTATGCCTAAATAGTCCACTTTCCGGTTAACATCCGTACCCCTTCCAGTATTAAGTTGCAAGCAACAGAAAATTGCATTAAGTAATGTGCGTAATGTAAACAATACATTCATCCTTGAATAAAGCATTGCTGTTTTACCCCTAGTGGCAACAACACATCTACAACCTTAGAACTTGCTGTCACTATCCCAGGTTAAATAGAGGTTGAACCCAACTATCATGCATAAATACCCCCTCTTGGAGTTACAAGTATTCACGTGGCCAAGGCTTCAACAAGTAACGGAGAGCATGCAAGATCACAAATGACATAGACATGATAATATAATATTCAGCTCCACATAGGTATCAATATAAGTCAGATCCCAGCAAACACAACATGTAGCATTACAATAAGATGATCTTGATCATGATAGGCAGCTCACAAGATCTAAACATGATGGCACAAGTGGAGAAGACAACCATCTAGCTACTGCTATGGACCCATAGTCCAAGGATGAACTACTCACGCATCACTCCGGAGGCGGGCATGGCGATGTAGAGCCCTCCGGTGATGATTCCCCTCTCCGGCAGGGTGCCGGGAAGAGCTTCAGAAACCCCCGAGTTAGGGTTGACGACGGCGGCGGCAGCGAATATGTTCTGGATGAAAGGCTCGGTGTTTTAGGGTTTTCGCGTCTCGGGGAATAAATAGGCGAAGGGGCGATGTCGGCGGACCCCCGAGGGGCCCAAACCACCCCCAGGCGCGGCTGTGGGCCCAGCCGCGCCACCATGTGGTTTGGCCACCTCGTGGCTCATCTTCGTCTCTCCTTCGGACTCCGTGTACGTGCTGGAAAAATAGGGACCTGGCCTTTTGTTTCGTGCAATTCCGAGAATATTTCCAGAAGTAACTTTTTGAAACCAAAAACAGCAGAAAACAGGGAACTGGCACTGTGGCATCTTGTTAATAGGTTAGTCCCAGAAAATGCATAAAAGTGATACGAAGTGTATATAAAACATGTAGCAAATGGTATAATATAAGCATGGAACAGCAGAAATTATGGATACGTTGGAGACGTATCACATACCTTATGTTAACTTCAACTGTATGACAAAACTTTACGGTTGAGTCATACATACATACTTAACTTAGTCAACACAACATGTTATAATAATAACACAAGCGTCATAAACTCACTGAGGAAACTTTATTGAGTCTTATACATCATTAGAGGCAGAAGTCTCTAAGATGACCATTAACACACACATTTTCAATCACAAGGAAATTGTTGATTATCAACACCAAGTGTTGCATTAGGTATTTCTTCTCAACTTACCTGATGTATATGAACAAAGATCTAATGTAGTTATCCTTAAGATTCATGTTCATACGCTTCAGGTTCTCTGATAATTACTTTATTTAGAAGATGAAAAATATTTCCAAAATCTTGATAACAATCAATTTAGTTCATAACGACAACACCGTTGGGCAGAAGATGGAAAAGAACTTCACGACTGCGACACTTGATCATAAAACGGCGTTGGTCAGGAATATAATCATGAGCCACATGATACTGACAAATTTGCCACTTGACTGAAGTGTGTGACAAACGATTATAAACGACGTTGGTCAGAAATATAATCATGAGCCACATCAACATTAGATTAGCAAGCTTGTCACTTTAACACTCTTGTGTGCTTCATCATACTCATAAGGGAATAAATCCACATTAACTCGATAAAACGAGTCAGAACATTCTTCACTACAATCATTCATTCTCCAAAATAAGACTTCTCGTTGGTTCCATCATACTTGGAGAATTATTACATTCAATTATTTTGTACAAATTTTACGAACGGAAGCTCTTATTTTCATATTTCCGTATCCTTTCTTAAACTATAAATCTAATCTTTTGGAAAAAATAAGTCTCTTCGCTTTAATTTTTGAACTTTTTTCTCTCATATTTAATGAGACATTCCATTATCATTCATTCTCCAAAATAAGACTTCTCGTTGGTTCCATCCTACTTGGAGAATTAATACATTCATCTTTTCTCATATTTAATGAGACATTCCATTCTCCCCCTCGAAACGTGGTAAACATGACCACAATTTCGACAAGGTCTCATTATTCACTATCATCTTAAGAGTGCCATGGCACATAATGATTCATCGAGAGCATAAATACTCTCACCACATGGTAAGATCAATATTATCTGACTACATTACAAAAGACAAAAGGTTCATTTGAATAGACTAAATGTCTCATAATGCTTTATTCTGAATTGTCCTCATAGCAAAATCCCCTTAAAGCCCATTTTAAACGGGCAATTATCCTCAAAATATTCCTCAATAGAGGCCAAATAATCTTTGGCATATACTGAGTCGGGAATTGCATTCTTTCTCGGAGATGATATGCTTCATTATAAGGAGTGAAATATGGTTCGATTTCTTCCACTCAACTTCTTTTTGGTCATACTTTTCATTCTCCTCAGCATGATTCAAATAAATGAACCCTATGTCTTGGTCCATTGCTAAAACAAGGACACCATCTTTATGAGCATCAATAAGGAACATCAAACTTGAATTGTTCTAAAACAAAACAAGCTAATCTTGTTCTAATCCGTATCACAGTTGGGCTGAAAACGGAGAAGAGCACTATTCATTCAAAAATGGGACATGACAACAATCAATGTTGGTTGGAATACTATCATATACCATACAACTTATGCTCATAAATGAAAATTCAAATCAAAATTTCTCGTTTTGACTATACAAACTTAAATCACATAATGATCAATAAAATAATTTGCAAAATTAATAGCCAACACTAAAACACCAATACATGATTGATACGTCTCAAACGTATCTATAATTTTTGATGTTCCATGTTGATATTATACCAATTGTTACATGTTTTGCATCCACTTTATATCATTTTTATACATTTTTTGTGACTAACCTATTAACAAGATGCCACAGTGCCAGTTCCTGTTTTCTGCTGTTTTTGTATTCCAGAAAAGCTAGTCTGGAAATATTCTCGGAATTGGACGAAAATTTACGGAGGTCCCTATTTCATCGAGACACACATGGAGTCCAAAGGGGAGACGGAGAAGAGCCAGTGAGGCTCCACACGCACCCTGGGCGCGGCCAGAGGTGGGGCCGCGCCCTAGGGTTGTGTGGGCCCCTCGGGGCTCTCCAGCCGCCGCCCTTTCGCCTACTAATTCCCCCCGATGCAAAAACCCTAGATACCCGAGTCATATTCCACGAAAAGTTCCAGAGGCGCCGCCGTCGTCAACCCTAGCTCGGGAGGGTCCAGAACCTCTTCCCGGCACCCTGCCGGAGAGGGGAATCATCACCGGAGGGCTCTACATCACCATGCCTGCCTCCGGAGTGATGCGTGAGTAGTTCATCCTTGGACTACGGGTCCATAGCAGTAGCTAGATGGTTGTCTCTCCACTTTGTGCCATCATGTTTAGATCTTGTGAGCTGCCTAACATGATCAAGATCATCTTATTGTAATGCTACATGTTGTGTTTGCTGGGATCCGATGAATATTGAATACTATGATCAAGTTGATTATTAATCTATGATACATGTTATTTATGATCTTGCATGCTCTCCTTTACTAGTAGATGCTTTGGCCGAGTAGATGCTTGTAACTCCAAGAGAGAGTATTTATGCTAGATAGTGGGTTTAGTCTCTAGTAATCTGGGCGAGTGACAGCAACGCCTAAGGTTGTGGATGTGCTGTTGCTACTAGGGGTAACATAACAATGCTATGTCCACGGTCATATGTACTTGTTTACTTCTCTCACATTGCTTAATGCGATTATCCGTTGCTTGCAACTTAATACCAACGGGGAACACGGAAATCATCCTGAAGGTGGATTATTAGTCATAGATGCGGTTGGATAAGGGTCTATGTATTTTGTCGTAATGCCCAATTAAATATCATGGTAGTCATCTTGTTGTATATATGCATTGTCATGCGCTCAATATTTTATCAATTGCCCAGCTGTAATTTGTTTACCCAACATGTCATTTATCTTTATGGAGAGACACCACTAGTGAACTGTGGACCCCGGTCCATTCTTTTACACTGATAAAATCACCAACTGCAATCATTGTTCTCTTTTACTTTCTGCAATTAAACACTGTTTTCCACACCATACGTTTAATCCTTTGTTTTCAGCAAGCCGGGGAGATTGACAACCTTCCTGTTTCGTTGGGGCAAAGTAGTTTGATTGTGTTGTGTGCAGGTTCCACGTCAGCGCCGGATTCCCTGGTGTTGTGCCGCATCACATTCCGCCACTGACAACCTTCTGAAGTGCTACTGCTCCTACTGGTTCGATAACCTTGGTTTCATTCTGAGGGAAAAACTTACTGCTGCACAGCTTCATACCTTCCTCTTGGGGTCTCCCAACGAACGTGTGTGCATATCATACATCACGCAAGCAATGATGCATTCCAAATGTGTTATGACACATGGATTCATAATTTATCACTGATCATCTTGCATTAAACTTTGACATCATAATTTCAATAACATCATAAAAACAAGTCAAAGCTTATCATTAAAACTTTCAATGACATGATAACAAAAGTATCATTCATTTTAAACATTCTCATCATGACATCTCACTGAATAAACAATGGATTGACATCATCAGTGGAAATCCATTACAAACATTCTCCAAATAAATTTGGATATTACATCACGATCTCAATAAACAATAAACTTTTAATAGTCAATAAATGACAACTTATGACCATGATATCACAATGAAATTCTCTAAATGTCCTTGTTTAGAGAGTCATCATGCTGAGCCTCCATCACCTTCTGCCAGCGCATGTCAAAAGACTTAAATGCATCTGACATAATACTTTAGCATTATGGCTCATCATTATTAGGCTGCATAGTTGCTGCGGAAAAACGAACCACACAGCCATTCAAACTTTCTTTAAGGTGGCCTCAGCCCATTAGAGATGATCACTTTATTAATACATGCCATAAACATGTCGTCAACTTAAACTTCATTCTCAATAAAATCTAGGAACAAAAATATCAAGAAACTTAAGAGTGATCATCTCATAATATTCAATAAATGACTTACATTAATCTTATAGCACTATATTCCTTTAAAATCAGGCATTTACCGATGAAACAATGCATAAGCTTGATTTGAAAACTTTAAACTCAATAAATGCACTGACTACTTCATGATACAAATGGGCCAACAACATTCTCAGATTAAATATCAATTATACTTAATAATTCTCAATATTCATTGATATTTAAAATGATACTCAATACTTAACACATGAAATATTGCAAATGAAAAATATCGTTGGTTCATTTTCATCTAGAATACAAAAGTGTTTTCTAACCATATTTTAGGCAATTTTTTTATTTTAAACAGTGCATAAAACTGAATGAAGGAACTTGAAGATGCACTGGAAAAAAAAACATAAAATAAACTGACATAAAATGGACGAAAAGCCCACTGGAGCCCAGCTCAAAAGACTAAAATTCTTCAAAAAGAAAAAAACATAAGGCTGGGCTAACAGGAACTAGGACCGCAGTCCATCTCAGTTTTGGCCCAACAACTAAACGAAGCCTGCTAACTGCCCGCAGCTAGCTCTGCCGTTGGATTAATCCGACGGTCATCCTTGCTTTGCGGTGGAACAAAACCGGAGGCCCGGTCAAAGCCCTAACCCTAATGCCCATTCTTTCTCTTCCCTCCCCCGATTCACCCGCACAGAGGCGATTGAGCAGCGGCGTTCGGAAAATTTGCCCGCCCATGGCGGCGGTGACCCGTCCACGGCGGCGCTGCGCTCCGCTCGCCGGAGGAGCGTGCTGCGGACTAGGTCCAGTGCGCTTCTCCGTCGAGCGTGGCTTGTGCGCCGCGAATCGTGGCGGTGGTGCTTCTCGGGGTTTCCTCGGCGGCCGTTCGACACGACGGTGACGAGAGGCGCGGAGGCCTGTCGTCGACCTCGTCCATACCGCGCCGGAGCGGCGTCGCGGGGCCAGCGCCCTCGTGCAGCGGTGGTGCTGCACGGACCCGAAGGTGGACGCGGCGGTCCATCGAGGGCAGGTGAACTTTCTGAACCTCATCCCTACTCGATTTCATTTCTTGGGTTTGGAACTAGGGTTGCAAAAATTCAGAAATTTCCAAATGAGGGTTTGGGTTTCGGGATAACTGAATTTTGGGGATTTCTTAATATCTTTCAAATTGCTATGCAATTCCCCTCCTTCTAATTGCTAACCGAGTCAAAACAAGTGCTAATTGAAACATCAACTAAAAATTTGGTATTAACTTTGACATGATTAGCACTAACCCGTAGCGAAACAGAATAATAAACTTCTTAATAGGTAGGCAAATTGAATTTGGCCGAGGCTTAAAAACTTTCCCTAATCATAATTTTCATACTTAGGGTACTAATGCAATCAGAATTGATCTGATACCAATGTTAGATTTAATTCCTCATTAGGGAGGACAACTACTTAAAATGATTGCAAATAGAACACCTAATGGAATCTGAGAGAGGGATTAGGGGACACACTTACGGGTAATTGAGGTAGACTCATCAGCCTGCTATTGCAGGCTTGAGGTAGAGATGGTGAAGATGATGCAGTGGCGTCGTAGTCGTGGAGGAAGCCTTGACGCCGGCAGCACTCCTGTGGCCACCAGTAGACGTCAGTCTTCCAGCCCCTCAGCACAACTTTTGGATCGGGCAGTTGGGTCGATAGGCACTGTTTGTGTTTCGGTGACATTTGCTTTGCAATACCAGACATTCACGAACTCAATCTTAATGGGCTACGTGAGCTCCAAGTAGTTTACGAGACAAATTGATAAGTCTAGAATTCCCAGCCCACCAAGTAAAGCCGGTGGTTTCTTGGTCACGACCAGTTAAAACGAAAGTTCCATTAAAGAGTGTTTTCACGTGGTAGAACCTACTAAGGGAATATGGTATTGGTTCCATAGAAAACTACTCGAGGCCATTACCGCCACCGAAATGGTTTCATGCTCCGTTGGATGATTTTCCGATATCGCGGTATCAAGCTAGAACGGTCGTGACGACGGCCGTGTCGCCGGGTTGGCCTCGCCGGAGCCTACGCCGACGGCCCCGACAAAAAACCGTCGGCATAGGTTTTGGCCGTCGGCATAGGATCTCCTTCCTGTAGTGGTTGTGTTTGTCATTTACTTTGTAATTTGTTAAAATATTTACAAACTTAACCTTAATAATAAAGATATGAATGCTTGGTATAGGCAACGTGGGAGTAATGTTTGGCGACTGGCGTGTAGAGGGTTCGACACAGACATTTTTTTGAGACTGGTTCGACACAGACATGAACGTACGTGCATATGATCGGTTGATGAGCACCCGCAAATTCTGATCTTAAACCAACTGCCCTACGTGAAAAAACTGGTGCAGTAACTACGGCCAATACGCGAAAGTACTCTAATATACTGTTGTTCTGCTATTGGCCTCTAGGTTTTCCCTCCCGAGCGCCTGATCGAGCCGCCACCGCAATAGGGCTGCTACGTACCACGCGGCCACGCCTGCCGACGCCGGACGGAGACACGCCATGCCGCAGTGTCGTTGACGTCGTGCTAGTCTTGCTCCAGAATTCCTGATCTTTTCCATCCCATCGATTACGGGCGCCGCCGCCTCAGTCCACCCATGGCCATGCTGACGAGAGCCGCCCGCCGCTTACTGCCTGCGTGCAGCCTCCTCCTCGCCGCGGCCTGGCCGCACCGCAGGACGACGTACAACAAGGTGCATGGCATCTTCATCAACTACATCGACCACGGCCGGCCACACCTCTTCGCCCGCCCCTCCCCTAACTCTGGCAGCGGCTCCTCCCAACCGATAGTCGACGCCATGCTCGACTTCCTGCCCGACGACGACGACCGGCGCTGGTGGTGGTCAGTGCTAGACCACAGCCATGGCCTGCTCCTCTGCGAGATGGTTCAGAGGGGAGGAAACGAGCTCTGCGTCTGCAACCCGGCGACGCGGCGGTGGACCGTCGTCCCTTCTCCGCGGCGGGAGGGCCCCCGTGGCGTGTACGTCGCGTTCGATCCGGCCGTGTCGCCGCACTACGAGGTGATAGTGGTCCCCGCTGCGCCGCCTGAGATGAAGAAGCCACCATTCGTGGATGATGACACGAGCCGCCGCTTGCTGGAATCGGAATGGCCGCCGACTCCGTGGAGGCTGGACGTGTTCTCGTCGAGGACCGGTCAGTGGGAGGAGAGGTCCTTCGTCCGGCAAGGCGAGCCGGCGGGAACGGTTCGAGACTTGCTCGCGCATCGAGCCAGGACGTCCGGTTGGGGGAATCGCCAGCGCTACGCGGTCTACTGCCGAGGAGCACTCTACGTTCACTGCCAAGGTTCTTTTGTTTTGAGGTATGAACATACACTGATCGATTCTCTCACACTTCTTTTTCTCCTTTGTCTATGCGTGAAAGAGAGATTTATTGATATAATACAATGTTATAACAATCCTCTCGCACTTCTTGCTTCTTTTTCTATGCGCCAAAGAGAGATTTATTAATATAAGATGATACTACAATCTCTTTGTGAAGTATATTATTTCACCTCTATTGTACTCACTCATTTGAGTAATATGCAGGAAAACCTGTCCTACCCCTTATATCTTATTAATTGTATCAAACTTAATGCATTTATTAAGAAACTAGAAATTAAGATGCATGGATCGGTTTACAATATGGTAATAAAGCTCATTTCTCGTTTGTGGCATTGACAACATGTCATTTTTTTTCATATATTAGCACCATCCGGTAAGATGCTAGGGTTTTAATTCGTTAATAATTTATATGCGTTCGTCCTCATAGTTACATCTATATGTTATTGTTTTGTTGCTACAATTGTAAATATAAATAAGATCATTAATTTAAAGTTACTATATATATCATATGAATATATTTTTCAGGCTTTCGTTGTCCAATGGTACATACCAAGTCATTAGAGCGCCTACATACAAGGAGAGCAAGAGATGTGTTACGCCCTATCTAGGGAGATCACAAAATATGGTGTACTTTGGAACAGTTGAAGAGCCACAGCGATTACGAGTTTGGGTTCTCGCTGAGTCAAGTGGACGGATGGAGTGGATCTTGAAGTATCGAGAGGACCTTGTACCCTTAGCCCAACATCTAACAAAATATGGTAGGCCGATAGATGCACCTTGGATGGTACATGATGTGTCTAACCCCGAAGAAGATGTTCCTGCTAAAACTCTAACGAAAAGGAGATTTGAGTGGGACTCCGATGATGATGATTTTTTTAAAATTAAACATGGAGATAAAAGATACTACAAATATTTTGTACTTCTTGGATTCCATCCTTACAAGGAAGTTGTCTATTTGAATGATGTCTTCGGAGTGGTGGCCTATCATTTGAAGAACTCAAAGGTGCAGTATCTGGGCAACTCACGGCCAAATAGTTACTACCTTGGCCACTCAAATGGTATATATGAGTCATTTGTGTATACTCCGAGTATGGTAGGTGAGCTTAATGAGGAAAACATCGAGCGAAGCTCGTCTTAAGGATTAACATTAATTAGGTACAATGTGGCCAGCTGAATAATAGATAAAGTTACAAGGGTGAGTCCATGTTTGAGCCATGTCTTGGTCTTTATTTTCATTATTTTGGGAATTGTTATTTGATATATGTATGTCAGTTATTTTCTTCACCTTGATTCTATGTGATTTTCATTAAAAAAACTTGTATATTTTCTCACCTTCTATTGGAATGCATACTTACCCGCATTCTATTGAATTAATATATGATGTGTTGTGAGTCAGCAATATTGAAAATAAACTATTAGAGGTGCTATGAGTAGTTGCTCTGTTATTTTTTCAGTTTGTTGTCCTGTATGGTTGCCTAAAAACAATATGTCGGTATCGGATAAGGTGCAGCGTTTATGGTGCCTACATGCAAATGTTAGGTTTTGTCGGATATATAAGTTACAAAACGTGATCAGGACATACCTAATTTTGTACTCCCTCCGTTTTTTTATATAAGATGTTTTAGCATTTGTACATATTCACATGTACACAAATGTATGTAGACATGTCTTAGTGTGCATGTTCACTCACTTTAATATGTATCTAGACAACATATAACACCTAAAACTTCTTATATTAGAAAATGGAGGGAGTATCATGTAGTACCAAGAATATATTGATTTGGAAAAGTGTCGTTATGTGAATATTTTACATTATAATTAGAACGTGAAGACGCATGTTGCCACGCTCGTCAATCCCAAAAATATAAATATCGATACATGTAAGATTAATATGTGACAAGAAAATGAACAATCTCCGTCAAAATGCCATGTATAGATGGTGGAGCACATTCTATAAAAGAAATTCGCCTTGAGCTCCTGTAGATCTCACATGTTTAGCATGAAAACATAAAGCAAGTAAACAATCACATATGATTAGGGACTGTCTAACTGTCATCAAGCTGAAAATGCAATTCGCCATCAGACAGATTTTTCCCTTCAGTATTTTCAGTCCATACAGTTTTCAAGCCCATTTCAGTCCGATCATTCCCGAACTAAAAAACCCACTGCTAGCCCAGATCAGTCCGGTTTTTCCTCCCTCCCCCGGTTTTTTTCTCCACCTAACGATCGTTTGATTCCCTCCACCTATCGAATCAGCCTTTTGATTTTCCCAAAACGGAGAACTTGCCTGTGGCAAGATGGTCAGGAGGGTGGTTATACCCCCAGCCCACCAGAGTTCAAATCCTAGATTTGATATTGGTGTTTCTCATTTAGCCGGAATATTCTTCAGTGGGAGGCGACGTTCTCGTCGACAGCGAGACGCCTGCGGTGACTTCGTCAATCTCAAGACCTGACCGTCGGCTCAGTCTTTCGGAGGTGCTCATAGGGGTAGGGTGTGCGTGCGTGCGTGCGTTCATAGGGGTGAGTGTGTGCAAGTGTATATGAGCGTCTGCGTTGTACTGTGTTTCGCAAAAAAAAAATCCCAAAATGCTCAGCCTAACGATCGTTTCATTCCCTCCACCTTCGACTACTTTTCCCAACATCTTGGTTTCCAGGGTTTTTTCATTCATCCCCAACAAAACCCTGGCCTTCATTCAGTACCTGGTATGGAAAAAATCATGGGCATCATCAGAAAAAACTGATCTATAAACATCTAGGCCTTAAGGGCAAAACAGAAGGGAAACAAAACAATGTTTTACAATGTTTATGGTCGTAACAATGTTTTGACTCTCACTCAAAAAGCATTCAAAACCGCATTCAAACAGACACACGTGTGGTACACAAATATGACATACATGGCCAGTGGAATGATAAACTTAGAAGGGCTAGCCCTAATAAAAAAAGATGCCAATGTTAATCAGGTGTAGATATAAAGGCGATGTATTTGTTGAATCGAGATTTTAATGAATACAACGAGGGTTACAGAAAATAGCGAAACAACAGTTTTTGGTTGCATCATGAGTTGCTGCTGCAAAAGAAGTTGCCTTTTGAATAAATTTATACGTCATCTTTACTATAATACGAGTAGTGTTTCTTCCTTCGTCCGTTTGGTGGTGGTACGTCAAAAAAACCAACAAACTCATGCCTCTCCTCGCTAAATAAACCGGTTCATCGATTGATAAGAAAAACCGGACGTAGGAGGTTCTGCATCCTGGTGATCGATTAGGAAGCTGCTTCGGTTATATCAAGGAGAGAGGAGACGGCGAACGTGTAGCGAAGGAGCAGGCTGCCTAACAAGGGCGCCAAAATTGTCGATCACGAATCCTAGATTCCTAGGACGGGGCGACGACCTCAACCTGAACATCATGATCTCCGGCCGGTGACGCACGAGTAGAACAGAATCAGGAGCATGACGATCGATTCCAACGAGGAAGGCTGCGGAGATGGAAAACAGAGAAATTGTCTTCAGTTTTAACTGGTACTTGTGCACTGTTATTTCAGGTGCGAACCAATGGAAAATTTCTCTTCTAATATTGATTTATTCCTCTCTTCCTTGTGGTGATTACTGGAGGGCGGTCGTGTGAGGCCAAGCTGGCCGGTCTTGGAATTCTTCAGACCGCCGCCGACTCCTTCTAGAACGCACCCCTGTGACATATCATGGGCCATCTCCGCGCCGGAACTGATGGGAGGGATGCTTAACATATTTCTTAGACGATTCTCCAAAAAAAAAAAACTTAGACAAAAAATCCTTAAGAAAGGAACCCGAGTGGACAAAACACATTATTTGTTGTTCTTTGGGATAAGAAAATGTGGGAATGTTCTTTGGGATACGAAAATGTGGCAAGAAGTAAGAGTACCAGAGAGGGGAACATTAAGCTTAACACTCTTTGTACAAGAAAAAGAGCAGATACAGATGCACAATTAACTTAGCTCTATTGACACTTATCTATACTATAATATTCGTAGCTGCCGTGATGGTACGTTCGGGCGGTCCGTGGCCGTGGTACGTCCCAACGATTTTGCACTTTACCCCTTCACAAATAAGAGAATCAACCCGTAGTCCATTGTTTCCTCTTCCCGAGTCAACCACTCGATCCAAAACAGAGCCCGCTCCCCCGTGCAATGATTAATAGTCACGTATCTTGTTTCGATCCGTTGCAACGCACGTAATCGCAAAAAAAAAATGGATTGAGACACCATCGGTTAAATTTGTCTTTCTCCCGTGTTTCCTCCGTCGCGTGTGTCCTCAACTCCCACTTCTCACTCTTTCCAAAAAAAAAAATTTCCCACGATCTCACAATCCAATACGACTAGAAGTGTCCTGATGCCATGCGGCCAATTCTTTTTTCGTTTTAAAGCCCTCAACGCTAGCTTCGATCCAGGGGAGGAGAAGAATCTGTTGCTTAGTTTTAGAGAGCTGCGTATCGTCGGCGGGGGCACGCGCTGCAGCAACATGGCCATCGGCAAACCAGCACCTCGCCGCTCTCCTAGACGGCGGGCCGATTGCGGAGAGCTGGCTGGCCACCGGCGCTTGGGGAAAAGCGGAGAGCCCCGGCTCGGTGAGGACAGAAGGGCGCACCGTGTCGCTCCGTGGTTGATTGCGTCCACGATCGGCCCAATCAATATCAGCCCAGCAATCAAATTAGCCCAGCCAAGCATGCTTCTCACATCGCCTCTCTCGCCTTCTCTCTGTCTTAGGAACTCTGGTCTCCTAGGATACGAACTCTGCTCGACCACAAAATCTGCTTGATCACCCGTCATGCTGTCCAACACGGAATCCTTGACCCGTTCAGGAAGAAGAAGGGATCTACAAAAAGGATTGAACTCCCTCGACAGAAGCCACAACCTACCCCAACATCCAAAACTCCCAATTCAGCAAACCGAAGGCAATTACGCTAAAAAAAACAAACCGAAGGCAATAAAAAGGACGCAAGACCCCCGACTGACAAGGACGACGAGGACACGGATCAAGGGATCGAGCGTTTCAACTTCAGCGCCGGCAGCTACATCGCGTACACGGGGGAGGACTGGCTGGGATCGAGACTGTTTCGCGGGGCAAGTTCTGATCCGGTGGTGCAGCGCCTCGGCAACGCTCATGGCCATGATTGATCATGCATGTGTAGGTCAACTCTTCTTGGACTCAAGCTTAAACGTGTGCTGCAAGATCTAATCAAGTTCATCTTTTTAATTGATGACAGATTTATGCAGTATGAAAAACATTGAGGCAGACGAGGAATTTGGGACCCAATCTCCAATCATAGATGTTAAGGAGCAAAGAAGGAAAAAAGATAGAGATAGGTATGCACGGATGACCAACGAAGAAAAACAAGAAAAATTGAAAAGGCGTCGTGAAGCTTATCAGCAAAGCAAAACGATTAAGGATTTAACCCAGTTGCACAAAAAATGCACACGGGGGAGAAAGAAATATGCAGATTTAAAGCCTGAACAAAAGACAAAAAAATGCGTGCGAGAAAAGCAGAAATATGCAAATATGCAGCCAGAACAAAAAAAAAAGCTAGAATAGAGCAAATTATAGCTAATCGTGAGTTTAAACGCAACACACCATGCAAAGAATCAATTGCGATGATGAACCCTGCATATGTCGAATCAGAAGAGGAAGTTTGTAGAAAAAAGACTAGAATAGAGCAAATTAGAGCTAATCGTGAGTTTAGACGCAACACACCATTTAAAGAATTAATTGCAATGGTGAACCCTGCATATGTCGAATCAAAAGAGGAAGTTAGTAGATGTAAATCTTCGATGTATACCAAGAGATAATATGTGATCGATTTCAACCAATAGTTGTTTGTTATTCACTCCGGCCGTAGCAACGCACGGGTGCTCTTTTTATTTGACGTGTCAAATCATGTACATATGCTTGCTCTGTATTTTCTGTTTCCAATTTCTAGAAATTGCAAGTGTACATATTTTGAGTTGGAGATGAATGTATTCAGATTATGCATGTTGTAGTCTTGCAAGTTAGACACATAGAGCTATATTTTTGCCATTCGTTAGATGATTTTCTGGTACAAGAAATGAAATTCATATGACAATTATATCATATCCCCGTTGCAATGCACGGGCAATTTGCTAGTACAAATAAATCATGGTCGTATAATCCCATCTGGCTGTTGACTAGTTTCAACGCACCTGCCACTGCCAGTCCCCGGAAGAAAAGACACAGTCGATAGTACGAACCCCTCCCAAGCCAAGCCCCAGTCTGAAATCTCGTGCCAAATCGGAAAGATTCTGTGGGGGAAGATCAGAATCTCCGTCCTCCTTCCTCCCACCCCAGCGGGGCTTCCGCCGGTGGTTCGTGGTCGCCGGCGCGCTCCAGCACTCACCGGCGCTGCGGGAAGGACGGAGAGCTCTGTGCAGTCCTCCGTCGTCGTCCTCCACCAGAGCTCGCGCAGGCGGTTGGTCGTCGCCGCCTGCATTCACCACCGCTGCAGGAAGGAGCGCACCTCCTAGGCAGCGGCAATGTCGCGTCTCCGACCCAACTCTTTCTCCAGCTCCGCCTCCTCAAGTACCAACGAGCTGCTGGACGAACTCAAGGATCATCTCAGCTCCGGGACGCTCTGGCCGGACCTCGCGCACCAACTGTTCGACAAAATGCTGCGTCAGCCAGTCACGGTAACAACACGCGCACTCAACGGCTTATTTGTTGCCCTCAGGTGTGCACCGCCCTCCACGACGTGCCGCGATGGCCCTGCCCTTGCCATCGCTCTTTTCAGACGTATGGCCCAAGCAGGCCGCCGCCTGGTGATAGCACCCACCATTCACACCTACAGCATACTAATTGAATGCTGTCATGGTGCACGCCGCCCGGACCTAGGGCCTGCCCTCTTCGGCCGCCTCCTCAAGACAGGCATCACGGCAAGCGTCATTGCCTTCAGCCGCTTATTCAAGTGCCTCTGTGACATGAAACGGACAGAAGAGGTTCTGGACGTGCTACTCCACAGGTTGCCCGATCACCTGTCTGATGTCATCTCCTACACAGTAATTCTCCAGAGCTTCTGCAAAAACGGGAGGAGCCAGTGTGGGCTTGACCTACTCCGGGTGATGGCCGGAAAAGGAACTGAGCACTCTCCCAACGTGGCTTCATACAACACGGTAATAGATGGCTTCTGTAAGGAGGGTAAAGTAAGCAAAGGATGGGATCTATTCCATGAAATGATACAGCAGGGAGTTGTGCCTGATGTGGTGACATATAGCTCCATTATTGACGGGCTGTGCAAAGCGGGGCAATGGACAAGGCAGAGGTGGTCCTTCGACAAATGGTTGATAATGGTGTTCGGCCAAATACAGTGACATATAATAGCCTGATCCATGGATATTCCACTTCAGGCCAGTGGGAAGAAGTCGATAGGATGTTGAAAGAAATGAGAAGTCAAGCTATCACACAAAACCTTTCTACTTGCAACTCAGTCATGGACTATCTTTGCAAAAATGGAAGAACCAAAGAAGCTGCAGAATTATTTTATTCCATGCCTGATAAGGGCCAGAAACCTAATGTTATCTCATACTCTATTATGCTTAATGGGTACTCTACAGAAGGATCCTTAACTGCTATGATTGATCTCTGTGAGCGGATGGTAGGAGACGGAATTGTACCTAGCCTCTATGTTTACAACATATTGATTGATGCATATGCCAAGTGTGGAAAGATGGATGTGGCTATGTTTTTCTTCGAAGACATGTTGAAGCAAGGACTGAAGCCTAGTGAAGTCACATGTTCAACTCTGGTATCTGGGTTCTGCAGAATGGGCAAGATGGATGATGCTATGGACAAATTCAATGAGATGATTGATATGGGAGTGCAACCTAACACAGCTACTTACAGGTGCATGATTCAAGGTTTTTTTAAGCATGGTGATTCTGTGAAAGCCAGAAATTTGCTTTCTGAAATGAAGGACATGGGTATTCGTGATAGGTCACGGAAGGGTAATGGAATAACACACCATGTTTGACTTGGTTATCTGCACTGATGAGAGGCCTGATCCTGTTATATTTTCTTCAATGATCGTCGGATATTGCTTAGTCTCCATGATGGAGAAATCATTCAGGATACTTGATTCCGTGGTATCAGCTGGTGTCGTGCTAATGTTATTACACAGCACTTGCTACTGATGGTTATGCTCTTATCGTCTTGATATGCTCCAAAATTGTTCTTATTCTTGTTGTTCTTGCATTGAGAAGTGGGAATAAGCCTTATGGTTGCCAGTTTCTGTTTATTCGTAGTTGGATGGGCTGTCTAGTTTGGATTTTCTTCAGGCACATTGTGGCCTGGCTGATTAGGTGTTGCATGCATAATTCCTTGTGTCCAAGAGTGCTTCGCACTTCATGTATGATGGACACAAGGGCTTTGGGCGTTGCGTCGTTCGGAAAGACTGAACAATGGATAAAATTATGTGTTGCTGTCTTTCAGGGAGAAAGAGAGCAATTCCAATTTTCTACCATAAATGATTGTAATCTCACCAGCTATTCATCTGAAGACCTATACTACACGTCTATTCACATCAGCTTCAGGTGTTGTAACTCACCAGCTTAGCCGGGTGAATATACTGCCAGATTTAGGGCTACTTCAGCCTAATTTAGTGACTGTAATCAATAATGAATCTCTTGTAGCCTCCGAACTCCTTGGTAATGGGTGTGCCAACTATTTGCACAGAAGTTGCCTCTACCATGGATGGGAATGTCGCTGTATGCTTCCTCTTGCTGTGCTCCAGGTATGGGAAGTCCTTCGTGAAGTGCAGTCTACGGCTCTCTGGCCTCGCAATCACGCTCTTCCAGATACAAAAAGGAACTGCTGTCTCTAACTGAGATCAACACGTAACTATTGCTACTAGTGCAACACTGATCAGGAAAGCGGGCAGTGGGTGAGTATTTATGTGAACAAGAGATGAGCACATCTCAGAAAACTCGCTCCGTACTGGTATACTGTTTTATGTGGTATTTTCAGCTGGCACATTGACTCTTGGTAAATTAAGAAGTTAATTCAGATTGATGCTTCAGTTTAGTCTTTGGTAAAGGTTGCCTGTTGGCATCATAGTACATAACTGAATTATTACAAAGTACCATCCGACTAGATAGCTGATGTAATCGAACTGAAAATATAATAATTTTTCAGTGTCTACATTGTAACCCAATATTCTTCTTTCATATTTACAAAAGGCTTGAAGTTCTTGCTCTGATTCTCACTGATGTACAGAGATAAAAAACACATGTTTGCTTGATATACTTGATAAAAATGGCAGAAGGATGGATTGCCATAAAATAGAGGAACCCGCGATGCTTGAAAAAAATGTTACCTCCCCATGTATTTATATTTATGCAACCCTATATCTGACTTGGTTCAGGTTATCTTAGCATTCCTACGAGTATTGAACATTCTGATCTGATACCTGTCTTTGATGCAGAGTTCCTGACCAATATAAGCTAAACTACTAAAGTTCGCCTGCTTGCAACCCAGGCTAGCAGATTGTTAGCTACATGCACCATGCAATAAAATCAGGTGCTACTCTGAAGGCAATACACTGCATCATTAGCAATTTCAGTGAATCATTGATTTTCCGTCTTTATGAGTAATTTTTTGTTCGAAAGGTCCAGCAATTGCTGGCTTCAATATATTAGCAGGTAGAAATAAAGCACAGGGTTGCCCATTATCTTCTACTGTACGAATTGCAGCAGAGAATTGTTTTAACCACTGGGAAAGACGGCGCTGAAGTATGTAACCGATGCCATACTCCCAGGAAAAGCTCCTGCTTACATATGTCAACGTTGTTCGATAAAGTCGATCTTAATTTCCTTGACGACCTCCTGCTTAAAAGAGGCTTCGGTCCCAGAATTAGAAAGTGGATTCGTTTGGCCACTAGAGGAGGATCGGTTGCTGTGAAAATCAACAACGTTCAGGGTGATTTTTTCACCACTGGGAAAGGGCTTAGGCAGGGAGACCCCAGCTCTCCTATACTCTTTAACCTGGTTGTCGACGTTTTCACCAAGATGCTTATTAGAGGAGCGTCTTCTAACCTTATTAAAGGGCTTTGTCCCCAGCTGTGTCCTGGTGGTGTCATCAGCCTGCAATATGCTGATGACACCATCCTGTTCCTTGAAAACAATGTAGATACAGCTAAGAACCTCAAAAACATCCTGACTTGCTTTGAGCAAGTGTCGGGGATGAGGATTAATTACAACAAAAGTGAGCTGGTGCCTATCAACCTGAGCGAAGCAGACGTGGACACTCTCAAAAATATTTTTGGGTGTGTAGTTGGGTCCTTCCCCATTAAGTATTTGGGGATCCCCCTCCACCACGATAAACTCCGAAGGGAGGACCTGCAACCAATAGTCGATAAAATTCTTAAGAGAATCGCTGGATGGAGAGGCAAACTTCTCTCTTATGCAGCAAGAGTGGCTTTGATTAGGTCTTGTCTGGCTAGTATTCCAGTTTATCTCCTGTCCTTCTTTAAATTCCCTAAGTGGGCGCTAGAACTGATTAATACTCAGATGTCGCACTGCTTGTGGAATGACACGAAAGAAAAAAGGAGACTCCATCTAGCAAACTGGTCTTTGGTCTGCATGCCGAAAGAAGTTGGAGGCTTAGGAATTCCCTCTCTTAGGGAAGTTAACCTCTGCCTCCTAGCATCTTGGATCAAAAGGTACTTTGAGGATGGAAATAAAATCTGGAAAGGCATTGTTGATGCTAAGTACAAAACCAACAATCCAAACATTTTTTGCAGCTCATCTCTGAACTCTTCTAGGTTTTGGAAGGGCTTCATGTGGGCAGCAAAATCTGTCCAATTTGGATACAGGTGGAGGGTTGGAGATGGGACCAAAATACGGTTCTGGGAGGACACGTGGTTTGGTACTTCTCCCCTTTGCGTCCAATTCTGGGATCTCTACTGCATTTGTAATGAGACACTAGTGACTATTAATCGAGTCTGGGATGGCTCAAGCCTGAAACTCACCTTCAGAAGGAATTTTAACCCTACCATGATGCAAAAATGGTTTGAACTGGAGCAGGTTGCTGGCGCCGTGCTTTCTTCGGACTGTGATGCTATCATTTGGTCTTATGAAGCTAAGGGGACTTACTCCACTAGTTCTCTTTACAAGATAATAAGTTTTAGGGGCGTAACGCAGGTTTTTACCCCTGTGGTCTGGTCTTTGACCATACCCCCTAGGGTGCAGATTTTTCTTTGGCTGATGTCAAATAACAAGCTGATGACTAGAGATAATCTGCTTAAACGCAAAATGAATAAGCCTTTGGATTGTACTTTTTGCAGCGAGCTAGAATCAATAGATCACTTGTTTTTTGATTGCATTGTTGCTAAGGAAATTTGGTCTGCAGTTTCTTCCTTCTTAGGCTGTAGTATCGGATCTGATTACATGTCTATTGCTAGATTTTGGATTTCGAATAAAAAGCATGCTAGTCTAAACGCTATTTGTGCTGCGGTACTTTGGAGCATTTGGAAATCTCGCAATGCTTTAATTTTTGATGACCAAACCTGGCTATGCATGAAACAGATTTGGTGGCTGGTTCTGAAGACAGTCAAGAAATGGAGACTTCTATTCAAGCAACCCATGTTGACTATGATCGACGCTTTCGAGAAGATGGTCGTGGAGAAGTTGAGAGAGGTTCCAGCCTTGCCGTGGGGGTAGCCACAGGCTTGTCCCTGAGTTCTCTCGTGGTATCGCTCCCCTCCGAGAAGACTGTTGCTGCTCCAGTCACTCCCCTGTGCTACCGGCCGCCGCTGGTGGCCTCGCCATTGACACCGGCCTGCTGAGAAGAGCCACTGGGGGAAGCCGCTGGATGCTGAAGTCTTGCCGCGCCAGATGATCAAGCACAAGCTGCAGGAGATTATCAGCCGCGTCCCAGCCGAATAGCCTCTCCCCTGTGCGCCTGGGATGAGTTCCCCCTGTCCATGCTCTTACTGTAATTCGGAAATTTAGATGTAATAAGACTTAGAGAACCTGCATACTCTAGTTTTTTGCCCCTTTGGCTTTTAGTTTTGCTGTCGGCACTGTAAGGTTCGAATTCGGATGGTTTCATTTGATAAATGGAACTGGGGCTCCTGTAGGGGTCCTTTATATCTAAAAAAAATTGTTTTAACAAAAACCAAACAAAATGGTTCCAATTAACAAGTAAAACCATTCAGCATTTCAGAAAATAGCCCCGGCCAGTCCGTCGCTAATAGCCCCAGTCTCGTACGAAATCGGAAAATATTCTGTGGGGGAAAAGAGCAGAATGCAGGACGCATGCTTGTACAAACTCCTCCAATCTCGGCAATTTTGACGAAATTGACCCTTTTTCAAATTTATTTCACAAATTAGAACTAAATTTGAATTATTTCACGATCTAACTTTTTTGCACGGCGCCTGGCCCTGGCGCGCCATGCTAGAGCAAATTTTTTGCACGACACCCTAGACTAGGGCGCCATGCTTACTAGCATGACGCCTTGATCCAGGGCGCCATGCAACTTAGCTGAGATTTGCCTCAATGATAGTGTCTTGCATGGAGTGTGAAGACGTGGAGCAACGGTCTTTGCATGGCTAGAGGGTTGTTACTAATCTATCATAACATTAATGCTTAATTAGGCAACGGTGCCGGTAAATTCATGCATACATAAGTACACGTAGTCTTTGTGATGGCTTATACTATATGAACTAGCTAGCTATACCAGTAAGACATCAAGATAAGATTTAGTAGATATTATTTCCACGTGTATTTTATAGGGTTGCCTGATATAACCTGACTTTTATCCGTGATCGATATTTTCCAAAAAATTAGTGTGTTCGCGACACCGTAAGATTGTGGGCATAAAAAGGGAAAATAATATGTTGTATTTGTCAGAAATTTCTCTTTTTTCTATATCGGACGAAACTTCTGACGTACGTACATAATATGTATATGTATTTAGTATACCAAGTTTCAATTTTTTTTGAGACACAGAAGTAGAATTTTCAAAAAATTCAAAAAAGGGCTGCAGTGTGCTCAGGAGTCACAACAAAATTCCGTTAGTTGCTTGTATTTCGTCCCTACTTTTTTCGTAGCTTGGATATAGGCTACAAGTCGCTAGCTACGATTGTTGAATGCATGTAGCTTGGGAAAATAAAAGAGAAGTGTGCACGTATCTATTATAATTATAGTACTGTACGGTGTAGTAGCTGACTTGATCGATATATGCTCCCACACAGTATGCAAGACACGATCGTTGAGCCTAATCTTAACTCAGTTGCATGGCGCCCCGGGCCAAAGCTAGGGCGTCGTGCAAAAAAATTACAGGCCCGGAGCGTCCTGATGTCTAGCATGGCGTTAGGGCCCGGGCGCCGTACAAAAGGGTTAGATCGTGAAATAATTTAAATTTGAGTCCATTTTATGAAATAAATTTGAAAAGGGGTCAATTTCGTCACAAATTTGCCTCCAATCTCCGCAAAATGCATGATGCACACGCACAGGCGCAGCTCCAAATCGAATCGAATCCCGTTCCGATCAAAAAAATTCCCCATTCCAAACCCACCTCCGTCCACCTTCCTCCCACCCCAGCAGGGCTTCCGCCGGCGGTTCGTCGTCGCCGGCGTGCTCCAGCATTCACCGGCGCTGCAGGAAGGACCGAGAGCTCTGTGCAGTTCTCCGTCGTCGTCCTCCACCAGACCTCGCGCAGGCGGTTGGTCGTTGCCGCCCGCGTTCGCCATCGGCGCAGCAAGGAGCGGGACCTCCTAGGCAGCGGCAATGTCTCGTCTCCGACCCGGTTCTTCCTCCATCTCCGTCGCCTACAAGCTGCTGAACGAACTCAAGGATCATCTCAGCTCCGGGACGCTCTGGCCGGACCGCGCGCACCAGCTGTTCGACAAAATGCTGCGTCAACCCGTCACGGTAACAACACGCGCACTCAACGGCTTATTTGTTGCCCTCTCGCGTGCGCCGCCTTGCACAGCGTGCCCCGATGGCCCTGCCCTCGCCGTCGCTCTCTTCAGTCGTATGACCCGAGCGCGCCAGCACCTGGTGATCGCACCCACCATTCACACCTACAACATACTAATTGACTGCTGCTGCCGCGCGTGCCGCCCAGACCTAGGGCCTGCCCTCTTCGGCCGCCTCCTCAAGACAGGCATCATGGCCGACACCATTACCTTCACCAGCTTATTCAAGTGCCTCTGTGACATGAATCGGAAAGAGGAGGCTCTGGACGTGCTGCTCCACAGGTTGCCCGATGACCTGCCTGATGTCATCTCCTACTCAGTAATTCTCAAGAGCTTCTGTAAAAACGGGAGGAGCCAGCGTGCGCTTGACCTGCTCCGGATGATGGCCGGAAAAGGATCTGACCGCTCTCCGGACGTGTTTTCATACAACATGGTAATACATGGCTTCTTGAAGGAGGGCGAAGTAAGCAAAGCATGGGATCTATTCCATGAAATGACACAGCAGGGAGTTGTGCCTGATGTGGTGACATATAGCTCCATTATTGATGGGCTATGCAAAGCAAGAGCAATGGACAAGGCAGAGGTCGTCCTTCGACAAATGGTTGATAATGGTGTTCGGCCGGATACCTTGACATATAGTAGCCTGATCCATGGATATTCCACTTCGGGCCAGTCAAAAGAGGTCGATAGGTTGTTTGA
The DNA here is from genome assembly GCA_947311845.1 of Poa pratensis. Lineage (NCBI taxonomy): Eukaryota > Viridiplantae > Streptophyta > Magnoliopsida > Poales > Poaceae > Poa > Poa pratensis. The sequence goes on along the minus strand of CAMZMU010000043.1, from coordinate 59,396,363 downwards.
AGAAATGAGAACTCAAGGTATCATACGAAACGTGTTTACTTACAACTCAGTCATTGACTATCTTTGCAAGAATGGAACAGTCAAAGAAGCTGCAGAACTATTTTACTCCATGGCTGAGAAGGGCCCTAAACCTGATGTTGCTTCGTACTCTGTTATGCTTAATGGGTACGCTACAGAAGGATCCTTAACTGCTATGGTTGATCTGTGTGAACGGATGGTAGGAGATGGAATTGTACCTGACCTCCATGTTTACACCATACTGATTGATGCATTTGCTAAGTGCGGAAGGATGGATGTGGCTATGCTTTTCTTCAAAGATATGTTGAAGCATGGTGTGAACCCTAATGAAGTCACATATTAATTGTGATAGCTGGGTTTTGCAGAATGGGCAGGATGGATGATGCCATGGAGAAATTCAGTGAGATGGAAGATATGGGAGTACCACATGACACAAATGTTTATAGGTGCATGATTGAGGGTTATACTAATCAAGGTGATACCGTGAAAGCCAAGGAATTGATTACTGAAATGAAGAACAAGGGTATTCGTCATAGGCCGTTGAAGGGTAATGGAAGAACACAGTGTGTTTGATTTGGTATGGGTACTTGTGAGAGGCCTGATCCTATTATATACTTCAATGATTCACGGATATTGCTTAGTCTCCAATATGGAGAATTCATTCAGGGTACTTGATTCCGTTGTATCACCTGATGTTGTGCTAGTGTTATTACACATCACTTGTTACTGCATTCTTATGCTCTCATCGTCTTGATATGCTCCAAATGTATTTTATTCTTTTTATTTGTAGTTGGATGGATTGTCTAGTTCGGATTTTCTTCAGGCACATTGTGGTATGGCTGATTAGGTGTTGCTTCGTACTTTGTGGCATGGCTGATTAGGTGTTGCTTCGTACTTCATGTATGGCGGATAACAAGGACTTTGGTGGTCCTTGCTATGTTTGATGATATGATGGGTATTGATGTCTTTCAAGGAGAAATAGTGTTTTTATTAGCTGACTGCTTCCTTTTAGCACCTTTGCTGTGACGAATATTGCTTAGTTGCTAAGATGGAAAAAGAATTCAGAGTATTTGATGTTATGGTATCAGTTGGCGTGAGATCTAGTGTTAGTGTGCACACTTGTTAATGACTTTTATCAAAATTGAAGGATTGATTCTACTCAAAGGAATGTTGGACAAGAGAGTTAAACTTACAAGCTATGTATCTGGTTACAAGCTATGTATCTGGGACCATACTGGATGGATTATTCCAGTTTCCAGGATGGTGAATTGTTACTGCGTTATCTGAATTATTGTCGCATCAAAATATGTATACTGTTTTATGTGGTATTTAGCTGGCACATTGACTCTTGGTTAATTAAGAAGTTACATGATAATTCAGATTGATGCTTCAGCTTAGTCTTTGGTAAGGTTGCCTGTCATCAAAGTACAGTAACTGAATTATTACAAAGTACCAACGACTAGATAGCTGATGCAATAGAACAGAAAATATAATAATTTTCTCAGTGTGTACATTTCAACCCAATATTCTTCTTTCATATTTACATAACGGCTTGAAGTTCTCACTCTGATTCTCACTGATATACAGAGATAAAAACACCTGTTTGCTATATACTTGATAAACAGGGCAGAAGGATGGATTGCCATAAAATAGAGGAACCTGTGATGCTTGAAAACAATGTTACTTCCCCCTGTATTTATATTTATGCAATCGTATGTCTGACCTTGGTTCGGATGCCTGTGTTTGATGCAAAGTTACTGACCAATAGAAGCTAAACTACTAAATTTCACCTGCATGTAACCCAGAGTAGCAGAGTATTAGCTAAAAGCACTACGTAATAAAATCAGATGCAACTCTGAAGGGAACACACCGCATCACAAGCAATTTCAGTGAACCATTGATTTGCCATCTTCATGAGTAATTCAAGTAATCACTTTATAGCTGGCACAGAGAACAAAAAAAGTCACTCAGTTGTATTGATGAAGCAAGTTGATGAACTGATCAAAGACTACAATTTGCATTCAGAAATGCCAACAGAATGCAGATCTTAATCTTGCACTGGATGAGGCTACCAAATGCATCCGTCTGAATAATTTGTGGGGTGTGAGATGGCGCATTATTCATAGATAATCATATGTACATGTACGAATTTCCCCCACTGAAGCAGCTCTCCAAACTAAAATATGGCCATCAGAGGTTCAGAACTAGTATTGCGTGTGCTTTGAACTCAGCTAGTGGCTGGGGCGCCCCTTGAGTCGCCTCCTGGCCGCACAGAGGCATTCCAATCTCATCCCAATCGTGGCCCAATTTATTTTTGTGTAAGTTTTTTTTACACATGATCTTGTTCTTTGGTTCTTCCCAGCATCTGCCCCGTCTTGGACCATATTGTGCCGATCTACACTGCAGTGGTTGATAGGAGTGGCGATTCAGCAGATCTACCAGAATCCCAAGTAAAAGCCTACATTTTCTGAGTTAAGAAAATTTATCTTGAACAGGTGGGCGGAGCTGGTGCACAACCGGCTTCAGATGAACCAATAGATTCTCCAAATCCTTCACTAATTTAGTATTTGTCAGTGCTAATCTAGTGAAATATTACACCTAGAAGACGGAGTTGACCCCAATGGCTTGATCTTCTAACTTCGCCACTCAGGTGCTAGTGTAGCTGCAAACGAAAGATCGATCTACGAAATAAAATATACACAGAGAAAGAAATGTCCGACATAATATAAATTTGATCAGTAATAATGTTTTTGCAAAAGCTTATTTGCAAGTCGCCATAAAGGTCATGTTGAGTTCAAGTCACTTATGTATCTACGTAAATGGGCCTCCGTAGATACACTTGCATAACATGAGGATGTGTAAGTATAGAATTAGAAGGTGGCTTCCAGCGAAACATAGACCTTCCCTTCCTCCAACACATCCAAGTGCTTTGCAAGTAGAGGTATAGAACAATAAGGTGAGAAGTTTTTCTGCAACACAGTATGTAGGAAAGCAAACCTATACAGCAAACCAAGCAAGCAGTGCAATGCATTGCAGTCCGTAGTCCTACTCGTCGGCGTTCCGTTCATCGACAGAACTAATTTCCCCCTTGAGAATTCTGTCGAGATCTCGATCGCCTAGATAAGATCAACGTCCACAACTTCACTTATGAGGAGACCACCGCCAAGGCGCCATGCTGTACCTGAACCTCAACAAGTTCTCAATATGCTGCTACCAGTACGAGGTATGACTCAGCGGCGGCAGCATCGCCATTCGCCAATGCTGAGCTCGACCAGTGTCCACCCACATTGACAAGAGGAGAAACCGGTATTAAGGATTTAAGGCCCAAGTATCTTCCACGTGATGGTAAGAATACTTCTTTAATAGGAATGTCACCACGAGATGGTCAATCTCATGGCATCAACGGGAAGCTCAGGCGCTCAGCGGGGCTCACCTGCACGTACTAGGTGGTGACCTGACCTGGGAATTATATGATTTCCTCGACTATAGCCGCTTACACATCTGAAACTTCACTTTCAGGCCACCGTGCTCTTCTCTGTCACCTGAATCAGATATTATGGTAAGAAACAAATTCATGTACTGCATTTTCTCCAACTAGAAGTGCAGATAAAATCTCAACATTTAGTGATGTCAAAAGCCCCTGTTGCATGTTGTTTTTACTGTGGATATATTAACTTGAACGTGTAAATATTGGCAGCGGGAGTTATGTACTAGTAAAACGTTTTGAAAAGTGATTTTCAGACTTGCTTATCCTCTTCATCAATATGTACTTCGTGTTTATTTGCATTTCAGATAGTAAAAATTTTATGTTGCTGTACATAACTTCATTGGTTGCTTCAGAGTCGGTGTGCTTCAGTTTTACCTTCCATGGCTTATGCCTTAGAGCTGGCGTGGTAACTGCCGGTGGGTTTGCACAACAAGGTTACCCTTGCCGGTCCAGTACCCATGTTTTATTCTTCTCCGAAGATTGATCACGTGTACAGGGAGCAACCACTAAGCATTGCGATGCATGATATGTAATAGTGATTTGCTGACTTAATAGTCCATATTATTAACTTACTAGTGATTTGCTGACTTAATAGGTTGGTTTGGAGTATTAATAATGACACACTGAGCAAGCATTGCTTGGTTATGGCCATGTCTACGCTTTCACTTTCCAAACCAACCTTGTACATGAAGCTAGAATTCTGTAGATTAAAAGGAAAAGATAGAGAATCATCTACACCTACAACATGACATTGTACATGTCACCTATCTCAAATCACGCTTTTCTTTGAGCTTCGACACATTCATGTATGCAAGAAATAGCTACACTATCTGAAAATATTTGAACATATATAGATTCATTTCAACAAATATAGGCCCCAATGCAACGGTGTTGGAAGGGGCCGAAGATTGACCGAGTTCTACACAATCAAAGAAAGTGTATATAGAAGAGTGTTTTTTTTTCTATCCATGATGAATATGGCCTTGAAATATTTATTTTGATATATGTTACACATTTTCAAGTCAGGATGGATGGCGAGGGTTGTTCTCGACGTTAACAAGAACCCAGGTACATAGGAACCGAGGTGATACTGTTGAAGGGGGGGGGGGGGGGGGGAAGGTCATGTGCGGTGATAACTCACTTGTGGTCTGGATTTTTATGTGAAGGTGGGTTTTTTCCTTGTGATTTTTGAAAAAAAATGAATTTTTATGTGCATAGTGCTTGCATGAGTGACATGTGCAACGAGGAAAGAAATTTTGCAGACCATGGTAGCGCATGATCATTCAATTAGATTCATGATTTAGAGCAATTACGAAGTACCCATTTAATCTGAATCTTTTTAAAGTTCTTGTTACACACTAACTCCTTAATGTTTTCACCATAAAATTCTTGTTACAAACCAACTCCTTAGTGTTTTCGCATTCAGTGTTCATATAGTTTACTTGAATGATACTTTGTTGCTATTAGTTGCCTGTGAGGATTCAAGTTATGTGTCAGCCAACCATTGCTAGATGATACCAGAACCGCTCTAAGGGAAAGTCGTTATAATTGAAGAAGAAGAACACATGTGTCGTAAATATTGCACTGGAGAGAGAAGGGGAAGTCGAAGGGAGGAGCACGACAATTGCTAGAGCAGAATTTATGGGAGGATGACGACCACAGAGTGGGCCATGTCACAAATCAGCAGGAGTGTGGCTCAAACATAAGATATTAGCTCGTTTGAAGCATTTTACAATTTTTCTAGATATATATATTTACCCAATGGTTATTATAAGTCCGTCGCAACGCTCGGGTATTTAGCTAGTGCAATAAATACTCCTTCCATGCCATAATATAAAATGTTTTAGTTTCAATATCGACAACATTTAGATGTATACAAACATGTTTTGGTTTCTAGATTCACTCATTTGCTCCATGTGTAGTCCATATTATAATACCTAAAAAAATCTTATATTATGTAACGGAGGGAGTAGACTAAGGTCTACAGTTTGGTGGTGCAAAATCGAGCTCCATGGCCCATCCATGGTGTGGACATCCCTATGTGAGGATAAGGAGGATGGACGGGGGTGGGGGCACCCCGTAAGGCCCACTCGATATACAGTTGATCCTTGAGTGGAAAATGATAGATCTATCAGAAAATATACAGATGTTCGCAGGTCCGAATATTTTTTGCCGTCCCTTAGCCCTTAGTGTAGCTCATAGTGGTTGACGATACTTGAATCTGGATGGGGCTGAGTGGAATTTTATTTCAGTAGTCAGGATTTCCGGAGAGCTCCTCAAAAGACGACATGGGTGGAGAAAACTTCACGGAGAGAGACACACACGAGAGGGTTGGGGGTGGTGTTTTGGCACCCTAGAGCATATGTTCCCGGTTTTTAAAATACGAAATATGCCAAAAAATTGATATATTTTTTTGCATGTACATCTCCTATGTACTCACAAAACCATTTCATGAAAAATCAATATTTTTGTGTCATGTTTAAAAAAATAAAAAATCCGGTGCTATTTTTTATGCACCAAACACCTTTTTGTGTTTTTTTACACAAAACGCAAAAATGTCAGTTTTCCATGAAACTTGACGTGTCAACGATGTGTAGATTAAGGGTCCATATTTTTTATTGGCATTTTGAAATATTTTTTCTGATGGTAGGAACATGTAGATGTGCCAAAGTGTATTTCAGGAGAGGGGTTTGGGTTTCCTAGTACTGCCCAGTATAGTGGTCAAACGCATAATAATTTTCAAACAAACAAAAAGTAACACGAACTGAAATGACCAACGACTCAACGAGTTCACCAAACCAACCACCGCATTTCCACGGTGGCCCACCTCCCTCTCCCCCTACAGTCAGTCTCCGCCCTTCGAGAAGGCCGCCGCCGGTGCCGGACCGGACGCCTTAGTAGACGTACTCCGGCCACTCCCCCCTACGCACCCTTGGCCGCGCGGGTGCACTGGTAAGCCGTATTCTGCCCCCGGGTCGCGTAGGTAGGAGGATCACGGATTCGTTTCCAGGAGAGCTCTGTAGAGGCGACGACCGAGAGATCAGTGGTGCCACCGAATGCGCGTTGCGCCGCCGTCGTAGTTTACCGTGCACTGCTTGGGCGGTGATTAGGTAAGGTTCGATGCTGTGGCCAGAACCCGGAGTGGAGCTGCGGGGAATCCGCTGCGGCGAGGCGGCACCGGATTATGCGGGCGGGGATGTCGCTACTGGGATTCGATTCAGTTCCTGTCGTTCTGTCTTCGCTGACTTTTTTACTGCGTCAGAGGAAGTTGCATCAGCAGCAGTGGTCTATCTCCTTGTAGCTGTTGCTTGTTTTCGATTCTCAGATGTTTTCTAAGTTTGGTGCGCTGAATTTGTTGGAACTAGTACCTATAATAAGCCAATGTGTAGGAGCCCCAATCCCCTGACATGGGACCATGATTGGTTTTGTAGTTCTGAGGACGTTAACCGAACCGTCCAAGTTAGAGAAACCAACATAGGGCTTCCATGTTGGGAGGGATCAACACAATCATTCCGTGTTTCAGTTAGCAGGATTCCGTTATGAACCATATCTAGTTCGCATAACACATTGCCAAGATTATTGCTGGGAACAGTATTTAATAATATCATATGGTCTGATAACATGCGCAATATAGCTGATGGCTCCCATATTCTTGATTGCCAACCAAAGCGGTGGTTACTAGTATCCATACTTCAAATTTTCATGGCGAATTTTTATGGAATTTACTTTAGTTGGCTTGCTTTTTATGTTTTTATGTCCATGGTTAATTTTTTCCACCCTCTGTTTCAAAATCATGCTCATTATTTACAGTTGACTGGTAATTCATTATCCTGCAGGACTTGCTGTTATCATATGACCGGCAAAATGTTTCCTCAGTGATATCCAGGCATGATTTGGGTATTTTTCATAATGCAGTTGGCTTCTCAAGTTACTCGAGAAGACGAAGCAACGCATCTGGTGTCCCATTGTGATCATGAAGAAGTGTCAGATTCGCAGGAGATATTTTCACAATCCAAAACCGTGGGAAGCTCCACCGAGTATCTAGTCTCATCTGAAATCGAGCCAGTGATTGTTGAGACTGACAATCACAATATTGATGCCAATGAAGAAACCCATCTTGTCGTTCAAGACTTTCCACAATGCCGGATTTGCCTTGATAGTGAAGGTCCACAATACACTATGACTTGAAATACTCTTTTCTTAGATAATGCCTTAATTGCGCCATGGCATTGTAAGGGCACACAGAAGTATGCCGGATTTATATTGTTATTTTTCTATTGAGTTGGTGTTTATTGTGTTGAATTCCTTCTGCACGTAGGTGATGGCTTAATTGCGCCATGCCATTGTAAGGGCACACAGAAGTATGTTCATAGGTCCTGTCTTGATAACTGGAGATCAACAAAGGTATTGATTCATGAATTATTTACACTGCACTTACTTGTAGATGCTCAAATGCTCAATCATCCTGAAATCCATCCAAAACAGCAGATATCCTAACACTCCTTAATCATTACGTTAGTCTCGCTCTGACCCACTTTTTTTTGTTACACATCCACCCAGGAAGGTTTTGCATTTTCACATTGCACTGAGTGTCGGGCAGCATTCTTACTTCGTGCAAATGTTCCTCCAGATCGATGGTGGTTAAGGCTGAAGTTTCAACTTCTAGTTGCTAGAGATCACACAATGATCTTTTTTGTTGTACAACTAGTAAGATGTTCACACCTTTATACTCTAGTTCAATGGATTACTTTTCTTCAGTGAACTTAGGATAAAACTAGTCTGCCCCAGTTTTTTCTTTTTCTTTTTTCTAGACATGTTATATATGCTGATGATTTTTTTGTGATATTATCTCACATACCCAAGTGCACACGATTTACATTTTTTTCTTTGTGTATAGGATGCCACTCAGAAGAAGAATTTCTGCTGATAAAAGGAAAATAGTACTAGCATAATAGGAACCGATGTGCTGTTAATTTCCTTCTAAAGATCCCAATGAACTTACATAAATATGTTTTTGCCACTGAGATTGATATAACAATATCTTGCTCCTAGGCCTGTTAAACTTTATTTTGGTAAATATAGAAGTAAACATGTTATTTTTTTTATTGCATGCATGCATCCTCAAAATGATGAGTCCATACTGTACTGTGAGATATATCATTCTTTTGATCTTACCAAGTTGATTTATTTTCCTTTTGCCTGACAGGTTGTTGTTTTCTTGGGTATGCTGGTATACAGATTTTATGGAGATGAACTGCGAGAAATGTTTGGTTATGAACAGCATCCATACGCTTTTTACGCATTGGCAAGTAAGTTCGATTTTAATACTGATGTCTATTTTCCTTGTGCATGTTACAAATTGATTCAAGAAATTTCTTGAAATTATTACTTACCTAAAATGTTGAATGGAAATAAATAACTTGTGCCCTTTTATTTGTATGGGTCTCTTCTTTTTCAGTGCTATCAATATGGTTTGGCATGTACTACTTTAAAACAAGCCACTTGATTATTTGCATCTTTCATTTATTTTTGTAGCCCATATTAGGATACTCCCTCCGTCCCAAATTAAGTGACTCAGATTTAGTACAGAGTATATGGTGTTGAAATAATCTTTTGCTGGCACAATCTCTATGTATTTCTGTATCTACTGTGAGAAATATAGATCATCATGGTGTAATCTACAATAGTAGTCAGAGGTTAGGTCCTTTGAGTTATAAGATAACCTAAGTATATTTTGAATAGAACGAGCCGTGATTAACTAAGTGTGGTTTATGCTTTGGGCAAGCCTGGGAAGACCTGTCATATGGATTTGTTTTCATAGTTCGGATGATCATCTAGAGTACTAGGTGAATCGTAACAAACATGTCTAATAGAGTGAAGTCTACATGCTCGATGGGAGCTACATGATAACTCATGTTTTCACTTTGGTCTAAAGGTATGTAAATTGTAAAGACAACACATGCTAGATGAGAATATAAATATATAATGACATTTGTCTATCCATTGTTGTTATTTAGGTTATCATTTGTGATTGAATAAATATTAACATGCATGCTATATTCTTTACTACAGTCTATATTTGAATATATTACCGGTGCTATATATGATATATGAAGCACTTACTGAGATTTTTTTCTTAATTTCTAATTATTCCTTAAATTGCAGTACTGGCTATTATTTTGGTTGGTTTGCTGTATGGATTCTTCATAGCTATAATATGTGGACAGAGGATCACTGAACGACACTACCATGTTCTTGCGAAGCAAGAGTTAACCAAGGTTGGTGAAAGAAAAAAATGACAAGTTTGCTGACTGACCTTTCATTTCGAAAAGTGCATTTTCTGATCAATAAATTGCTTTTATAACTGATTAATAAACTTTTATTTGTGCCACCAAGTACTCATGTCATCAACAGTCAATATGTTTGAAAAATCTGAATGCCAATTTCAACATAGAATATTCCAATTGGTTCTACATCATGGTGCAGGTTTCCTGTCCTGACATGATCCCCGCAACCCAGAGTATGAACTATGAAGTCCCCGTGTGATTTTTTTTTTACGTTTCTCGTTAGTTACACGTGCATTCTTCTTCTTATCCTGGCATAGAATAGATTCTTAGCATTACAAATTTTAAAATTGTAGTACCTTCTATTTCTTATGATAAACTTTTGTTAAATGATTTGCTCATACTTTGATATTCCCTGTATGGCAGGAGTATATTGTGGAGGATCTTGAAGGAGCTGATCTAGTGCCAGACCTTGATCCTAGCCATGTTACAGAGTTGAGGACACTGGGACTTTATTGAACATAACTGCATATAGCATCAGGTAGGCGGTTCAAGCTCTTGTTGATTTACAGCATTCTCTTAGTCGTTGTGGTGCATCCTCTACTTGTCTAGAAAATCACTCTTTGTAGCTTATAGAAGTATCTTTAACAGCTCCCACATAGCAATTAGCCTAACAAACATCTCACACTTCTGGATTTTGCTTTAGGCCTCTGGAACCGGTCCCTTTCCACAGTTTAGTTTTATAGTGGCCAGTCCATTATTACACTTAAAATGTTCCTTTTCTTCGTAGATCATAAACTTAAGCTATTACTGGCTTCTATATACCTAAAGCTTTTAAGTCCTATTATTTCCATGTCCCTGATTGTATTGTTTTTTACGCGGGAACATTGAAAATGAGTGAATGAAGGTAGGGCCAGACTTTTTTTTCGTTTTGTCTGTTCCTGTTAGTGCTCATGGACCTCTGTTTTGCTGTGATGATGTTGCCGCTCGATGTGCAGTTAGTTGAAACTTGAATGCTATTTGTTCTTTCCTTGTAAAAGGATGAAGGAAACTTATACAGTACTTCCTCTGTTCCACAATATAATACGTTTTGGCTAGCTGTATTATGGAACAGAGGGAGTAGAACCTTATTGTGGGTATACCAAGAGTTTAAATTTACCTTGGAATTAAGTTATATCCTCTAGAGCATCAGGTAATTCTCCTGAGGCATCAGAGAATATCAGAGGTAAAATATTACTATTTTCCAACTTGAACCAGAAACGAGAATTATTTGCATCAACAATAGTATGACTTTCCTAAACATTTTAGTGACATAGTTTTCATGACGAAAAAATGAGCACACATACGGTAGCTTTAACCCACCTTTCAAATGCTTCAGCTATCTTCTCATCGGGGTCTTGTGGTCTCGGTCTGGAGTAGAACAACCGATCAGCAGTTCAGCTTGCTATCCTAAGCCGTTGTTCAGACTGTCGTACAATGCTTTGCCTTGTAATTTTTCAGCTTTTGCTCCAATTGTAGGCTGGAGAGCAGACATCCTGTAGATACAGGTCATGTTGTTTCCTGCCTGAACCTACTATAGTCCTACTATTCTCTCTTAATTGATTAGGCAGAACTCCTGCCACTCTTCGTATTGAAAAAAGGAACAACTAATGAGTTCATATTTTTCCGATAGCAAAGTAACGCGAATGAGTTTGAACTTTGAAATTACGATCTTGTCCACATGTGTTGTCTTTCCCGAATCAAACTTTCTGTTCTCACTGCCTAGTACTTTTGAAGCCAAGAATATATGCTCCCTCTTTTGTATGCTTATAGACATAGACTTCTTGCATATATCTTTCTGAAAGTAACAGAATATATGGGAGATATTACTTTGTCCACTAACCGGGAATCTCCCTCTTAGCAGCTAACTTCTTGCCAGTTTGTTTGGTCTAAGTATTGGTGCCCCATTAATTTATTTATTTTCCGCTTTCTTCCTCCCATCAAAACCATTGATTTCCCTGATGATATCCTCAATTTTTTCCTGTTTCTCAGGTACTGTTATTTTTCCTATCAATTTCCCTCCACATTAATATGATATAACCGTTTTGAAAGCTCTTAACCATTAACACAAGCCATCCTGACAGTGACCTGAAAATCTGATGTCAGGACGTGTATTTGAAAGATATGCAATGTTACGAGTGGTAGACATCATGTACCTGTTTCGTTGATTCACATCATGTACCTGTGAAATACTTGTATACAAAGTCTGATGGCAACAACTCAGACAGTGATATGAGTAGTCTTCATAACAGTAAACATGTCGCAATACTGCAGTTCAGTACCCTACATACTTTACATTTTCTTCCTTTTTGTGAAAAAAATGTAACTGAGCATAACTTGGTAAACTGAGCTATGAGTCATCAGCGGTAACACTATCTGACAAGTGGTAACAGAACAAATTGGGGATTTGAGACCAATTAAAATAGAAGATAACATGTTCGAGAATTATAATAGAAGAACACATCCATAAGGTGTGAGACTGCTGAGGCCATCATCAGTTGCAGCTATTTCCGGTTATATCGTGTCATGGTCGGTGCCATGATTGTTTTTAGAGAGGTAATTTAATGTTCTTGAGATGCTGTATTTATGCATCTGATTGAGCATACTGTTTCCCTGTTATCCAACATATCTCCTGGACAGCTGTGTAAGCATGGGCATAGTTGGTGAAGCTACCAAAAATGCATTGGTGTGATAATTCGAGAATCAGCTCTGTCCCATGCCTGTTTACTACCAATTCATCTCTTGAATCCCTGAACTCTTCTCATGATTAAGTTGTCGGGAAGTTACTAGCATCAGTTAAACCGCCTCACTACTTGGGGACTTCTCCCCCATTGTAACTGTTTGATCCATCTGTATTACAGTACAGAATTGCATGGCAAATTAAATCAAGAGAAAATTTAACTTGCGGAAAATTGAAATGCCAAGAGATTATTTAAGCTTATCATTGTTTTCAGAATTATATTGTGATTTAACTTCAAAGCATTTTTTCCCCAGTTACACGACAATGAAGAAATGGGGGAAAACAGTCTATTTCAGTATAAATTGGGAATGCTGATGTTGCACGAGTGTCCTCATGGTCTCATCGCGACAATGAAAAATGGGCCTTCGTGTGGCACATATGTATATATTTTCGGTTGTAGCCACCAAATGTGGGATAGTTTTCTCTCAGAACAGGAGGAGAATAAGGCGAGTTACCTCACATTCTTGACTAATGAGCAAGGTTGCAATAGAAATGCCAGAATGTTATGCTGAATATAATTTCTGTTAGCTACTATTCTATTCTTTCTTTCTTCAGGTCCACAATAAAATGTAACAATTAAAGATGCAAGTATATTCACTTGGCTACACTTCATCGTTTGTTTATTTCATCAAATTGATGAACCAAAATTAATATCCCTGAAGTTATACAGAAGTGTACGCGTAGCGTCCCTCCTCAGAAAATGAAGTAGAGATTTATGTCTATTGCAGTATTGCATGTACCGGCTGCACCATCATAATTTTCGTTGCACATGCTGCTCCTGTACTTGATGATCTTTTCAATTGTTAATCCCATTTCTGTTTTCTATGGTTGTTAGTACCTTGGGACTTGTGCTGTGTAGGTGAAATCAAGGACAAACATGTACGATAGTAGGCGCCTCGCTGCTGAACTGTTAATAATGCAACAAACACCTGAAGGTGGCGATCATTGGCATACCAGTGGAACAATTTCATTTGCAGAGGCAGTCGGGACTCGGGATTCTAAATTTCTAGCGTATGGGCGAAAATGAAGTGGTTTTTAAAGTTCTTGATAGGAATACTACTTTTATTTTTAGCATTATTAGAATATCATAATGTCAGGTGAAACTGATCCCTTTTCCATGCAGAGCTATATGGGAAGTGTGGATGACCCTATGGCATTGCATGAACTTGATCCTCACGTTCTGCCAGTCTCACCTAAGTATTTCGTTCTCACCCTATAGGATTGCATGAACTCTTGGATTTTGTTTGGTAATGCTAGGTCCAGAGTATCAAACCTATCCTGGGTTCAGAAGCCATGCTGACCAGGGGTTACAAATTTTTCAAGTCCCCAGTTTTATCTCGGTTGGGTGATCGCAGAAGCAACACAAAATTTTCTTTTGGTGAGGAGCAACATAATTCTTGGCTCTAGTAGTTTCTTATATTTGGTCAACGGCACAGCTGTTCCTGGAGTTCCTCAACTTTGTTTTTCTTGACAAATTAATTAGACGTGCCTGTCCCACCATCTACACGTGCACACCAATAGAAAATCTCTTTCAGAGCAAGATGAGGGTAGCAGGAGCCATGAAGCAAGCAAAACCATGTGTGCCTAGTTTGGCAGTTAGGCTCTGGTAGTATCTATTTTCCATGGCCTAAATTACCTTCAACTAGTTGCTGAATGGATTGCTGATGTGGATGTCTGAAGCAGCTGGAGGACAGTTACAGATGGAGACTTGTTCGGTTGCCCTGTGGCAGTGGGACTCTCCTTGGTTAGGTGGGGAGTTGTGGCTTGATTTGGGAGTTGATTCATAAATGTGCATGGATTGCAATGCTGATTGTTGCGTAATTAGGGCTCATAAACTGCAAGGAGCCACGAGTATACAGTATTTGTGATGTTGCTTAATGACAGAAGCAAATATCAGAAGTTACAAAGGGGGAGTGGGGCCACCTAAGTTGAGATGGTCGGCGGCTCTGATGTTGTCCAGTTGAAGTTCTGTTGAATGAACCAGATGGTGTGTTCATGCTTTGCTAAACTAGGAATATATCTTTGTACTATAAAAAGCACCACAGCAGGAAAATATCATCCAGTGTGTCACTGACATGTGGCCCTTGACCCCACATGTAGTTTGGACTACCAATTATATTTTCAAACGTGTTACACTTTATTTTATGACGTTAATACGCTAAATTTATCGAAAATTAGAGGTCAAGATTGATCGCCTTACAGTGACGAGTCGTGCAAACCTTTGATCATGACACAGAATGCCAAAGTTTCAAATTACGGCCTAGTATCCTGTTGACAAATAAGCGAATTCAGTCATTGCATGGTGAGCATCAGAAGATTTCTCTCAACCCAAATGTCAATTATAAAGCAATATATGTCTCTTGCAGCTACTTGTACATTTAATCTTAATAAAATGGTGAGAGATAGACAGATGGCCACTGTAATCAAATTGGAGCTACTGAGCTAGTGTTCCACTAATGACATAGTAGCAAACAAGAACTTATCTAGATAAGCATTTTTAGGATTCCTAGCTCAACGGAGGAAGGAAAGGTATCATTCGCCACCTTTCATGTAAGATTTGTAAAAATGCAAAAGGTTTGTAGAAAGGCATCAAGGGTGGGAAAGTGCATTTTTACAATATGATAGTGATTGCTGTAATCCTCCTCCTTCCAGAGTAAGCAAGCAATTGCTGATTTGCCACACAGCAAAACACCACACTGTCAACTGGAGGATACTGCATTAAGCAAAATGGCCTTGCGTCCATTGATTAGAGATGCCTAGAAGCTTCAGATTCTGAAAAGGTTGGTTAAATTGCACCCATTGACACTAAACTACACGCAACCGCCTCGAGCCGTAACGAATTCTCGCGTTCCAAATGGGGCTAACTTTTCACCTTCGAAAAGATCACTAGAAAAAGTTCATGTTTATATCCTTGGCCATACAAATAATGTGATCCATGCCTGAACTTTTTTGCAGTTCCTAGCATCCAACCTGTCACCACGTCTACCCCATTGGCTTGGCCTCCAAGTGACTGTGAGGAGGATGAGCAGCTAGAGTTGCTGTCCCTGTTGTTTTTTACTCTTGCAAGCAAATTCCTATCCCAGCCTTCACCTTCCATGAATGCACATTGCAAGCATGCCTATGGCAATGCAACAGCCTGCTTTTTGACAACTTTTGCTGCTCCCTTGAACATTGCAAAAACCCTAGCCTTCACCACAGTGACCATGACATGCTCTTTCGCCATCCATCGCGGCAATAATGCCGCCTTTTCGCATCCTGTTTTGTCTGTGCGACGTGTGAAATCCAAATTCTGCTGTGAAAGAAAGAGAGTAAGAGCTAACAATGTGCACAAGCAGAGGGGTGTATGGCTGCTTTACATAGCAGTGCGTGTGTATGTAGGACGAGTGCATCTAGCAACGAAAGCAAAGAGGCAATGTGCTTGTGAATGAGTACCATTATTTGGTTTTATCTTTTCCATTTGCAGAAAAGGTATTCCAGGAACAACAATAAAGCTGGACGGCCACGCATATTTCCCTGTGGCCGATGGCTACCTCCAACATGGAAATGCAAGGGAACCAGACAAATGTAATCAGATTCTTGCCAATGGTCTATGCAATTCTCAGGCATATGGTCCAAGATTTCGAAATTTAATCTCTGCACTTTATGCTCTTCAGCGAAATGTCCTCGAAAATTCGTTGCAATTTAGCATCCAGTGCGGCTACGCGGACAGAGGGTGATGCTTGTTCAGTGAAAGCATGGTTCCTAATCATACCAGGTTCTTCAAAAACATGTTCATGGACAGTTTCTGTTCCGATGCATAAGAAAAGAAAGTGAAATTTCAAATGTGTTTCAATCCTATCGATGTTGACCGATATTCCGAAACTTCCCAAGAAAAATCCCGAATTGAATCCAATTTGCATTGCGATGTGATTCTAATCACTTATCGCGATTGGGATGTGATTCTAGTGAAATCTTTGAACGACAAAATACATTTGCATTGCATCGTATACAATTCATCACAATGCTAAATCTAGGCTCCAATTATCAATGACTGAATCTGATCTGGGGCTCCATGCACCTTGCACTGTTCAACCACTGATGGAGCAATGTGACTGAACATGAACACAACAGCCTTTGTCTCCACCGACCACATGGGCTTAAGGAGCACACAATGCAGGTTAGTGCATGCATTAACCCATATGCAGCTGCTCATATCAGTATTCAACTGAGCACAAGTACAACCCTACCGAGGTTAATTTAA
Organism: Poa pratensis; assembly: GCA_947311845.1. Taxonomy (NCBI): domain Eukaryota; kingdom Viridiplantae; phylum Streptophyta; class Magnoliopsida; order Poales; family Poaceae; genus Poa; species Poa pratensis. The sequence continues at coordinate 59,379,555 of CAMZMU010000043.1, read as the reverse complement.
GAGGGGCCAGAGCCTTGGTTTGTGCAAGAAGGAATCAAAATAATACTTTTTTAATTTTCCTGCGCGATAGATCGTGTTTTGGACGGCCACCATACTTTTGCTAAGATCTGAATTACATCTCTACTGTTCAGAAATTCTCATGTTTGGTATGAAATAGTCTTTGGCCGCATTTAGCGCGCTTTGAAGGATAAAATTCTGCTCTTTATTCCAAGGAGAATTGTTTCAAGGTAGCCTTTATTCCAATATAGCTCTGCTTTTTGTTCATATTCTTTATACGTAGTAAAGTGTTTATATCTGCATAACCTTGGCATCTCAAGAAAAATATATTTCTAGTCTTGTATATGGAAAATAATTATTTTGTGTAAGATAATTCTTGGCTAACATGTAAGCTGAAAATCTACAATTCAAGTTTTTTTTTGAAATTCCATGGTCTCCAAGCCATTGATGCAGCTTCTGGAGCAAAGCACTGTCAACTTCTAGGAAAATCATGTCTTATCTAACAACCTGTACAGGCTACTGTTTCGCTAGTTTCATGTATAATGCATGAACCTACCTTTGGACTCAAGTGACACTATGATCCAAAAGCTACAATCAATGAGACGAGACCCTTCTTCCTCCTTTTCTTCCTTTCATTCTTCCGTTAGATCTCATCTTCACAAATTATCAGGAAATGCCAGATGTATATGAGCAGAACCAACTCACAGTTTTTAAGGTATAAATAATGGAGAAAATATGTACTTTCTCTCTTCTCCACACACACACATAAAAAAGTTGAGAACATCTTGGACACATCAAGCCATGTTAAAGTACAATTAAGTACTCTAGTTCAATTGAGTACCTCAAGAATCTTAAGAGGCACCACCAAGAAAACCAAAGTCCATGGCACCTTTTTCTCTAGGGACCTTGCCTAATATGCGTTCTCTATTTTTCTGCTGAGTTTTCCTGCTGCAAGCAACGTCTTCTTGTTTAAATATAAGGTGCAAATTTATATGCACACATCATGCTACCAGATCAAGCAGGAGGATGGTCTGGGTGATTCACTTGACCAAAGAAAAGAAAACTTGGCACATAAACCAATTTAAAAATGCACTGTCAGTTCAAACCAATCATGCTGCTCATACACATCAGGGTGGCTCTAGTTGCATCTTCTCATGGCCAGGAACACGCAACCCTCGATGCATTCACACACCTATGGCATCAGATTGCTTCCATTGCTGAGAAATGCCAAAATCAAACATGTAAACTCTTTTCTCGTGTCTACCAAAGTTTCCGATCATCGTCGTCGCATCCACGCCGGTCCGCCCACTTCCCCACCGGAGCAGCAATGGCGGTCGGAGATGGAGAATATTCTGCTGTTATTGCTGATAATTTCTTTTCCTCCGTGGAATTGTTGATGGAGAGGAAGAAATGTTGCTGCTGCTAGGGTGAGCTGAAGTGAGTGACCACCTTGTTGTCCTTGATTCCCTGCCTTTTGCAGCATGGATGGATGGCCTCTGCAATCTCCACTGTGTGAGCAGAGCTGGCTCTACTCCATCAATGTAGCCAAGCTACCTCCAGGTCCATAGCACCAGAATTGCACTTCTTCCAGTGGTCCATTACATCCCATATGTATGTATGCATGCGTGTATGTACTGGGTAGAGTACTACTTACACAAGAACTGAAGACCAAGATGACATTATACATGCCAATGACATCTTGGGAGAATTGCTGATCTTGCCAGTGCCCTGTTTATAGGCAGTAGAGGATCATGCTTGGGATTCATGTGGATCATCAGGCTGCATCTGCATGTGGTTTGGTGGGTGGGTACCATACCCAAGATATCATCATGTGAGCTGGAGCCAGATGAAAAAATGAACTTGAGGTGAAAGATCTGTGTGTGAGCTACTACAAGAGATGGCACTCAGCGGGGCTACCTTAGCTAGGGTACTGAATGATAGATAGTGCTGCTGCCATTAGTTTGCAGAGATGTACATACACTGTACCTGTGTTGGTCCATGCATGCATGACAACTTGAAAAGTGGTCTTGTGGTACAATCAAATTCTCAAGAACCAACAAGCAGCATGAATAGTGGAGAGAACAAAGAGGGTAATTTGGAGAATCTCTTTCTGTGTGCACAACAACCTTTACTTCAGTTTCAAAAAAAAAACCTTTACTACTGTGCTGAAAGAAATTCAGAGAAAAAATCTAGATAGAAATAAATTTGAGAGAAGGCCTGGCCAGTTATTTTTATTTCATTCTTTATCTGTATTCCAGTTGTAAAAGACTGGCTGATATCACTCTGGTTATTCCCACTACCTTGTGGAATAATATCATGAGAATTTTTCTTAACAATGTGCATTGGCATCAAAAGAATGTAGTAACTGTGATTTTGTCTTAACAATATGCATTGGCATCAAAAGAATGAAGTAACTTTAAGAATCTGAAGATAAGTCACACAGAAATAACACAATCAATGTACTAGCAGAGCACCACACAATTTTTCAGAGGTAGAGAAGAAAAATCTTGCTCCAAGACAGAAGAAAATTAGGAAAAAGTCAGGCAAAGTAAATCAAGAGAAACAGTAATTAACTAACTTGGGATGATCAGTAAGAGTAAGTAGAGTAATTATATATGGCACTTCCTTTGTCTGAAGAACAACAGCACAGAAAGAGAGAGCTTACATAGTGGAGTTACATGATGATGCATGCTAGACATAAGAACCATCATTCAGATTACCAGACTAGACCCCCACACTTACACATGATAATTAGGATATTAATATTAACCCCAGCCGCTAGCTTAGTTAGGTGCGGTGAAAAACTCCACGGCTCTCCAGATTAACCTGAAAAGGATCAGGAAAAAAGATGATATTTTTGCTGTTGCTGTTCGTCTGCCATGGCTGGCTAGCAGGGCTGGAACATGAACATCTCAGGGGAGGATCTGAACATGTCGTCGAAGGAGGCGCCGTCGAAGCCGCCGAGGAGCGGGTCGGTGGCGGCGGTGGCCGCGGCGGTGGCCGCGGCGGCGGCGACGGTGAGCGCGACGGCTGCGGCGGTGTTGCTGTTGGCGGTGGAGTTCATGCAGGCGATGATGTCCTCAAGAGAGCTGAGGCGCGCGCTGAGCTCGGCGGCCTGGGTGCGGAGGACGGCGTTCTCGGCGTCGACGGCGAGGAGGCCCCGCGCGGTGAGGCCCAGCGCGGCGGCGACGTGCGCGTTCTCGCGGCGGAGGTGCGCGGCCTGGGCCGCGAGGTCGTCGAGGTGCCTCTGCTTCCGCATCCGCGAGCGGCGCGCCGACTCCCGGTTGGAGAGCATCCGCTTGGCCCGACGCTTCTCCATGAGCGCCCGCAGGTCCTCCTCCGTGCCCCCCGCCGCCGCCATCGCCGCCATGGCCGAGCCCGTGCTCCCGCTCCCGCTGGAGGACGCCATGGGAAGCAAGAACTCTGCTTTCCTTTCTTGCAAGAACAGACACTTGGAAGCACCAAAGACGATGGACCGATCGATCGATTATCAGCTACGGAAACTAGAGAGGAAGGGACGACGGAGACGAGGAAGAAAGGGAGGGAGGGGGCTAAAGCAGGAGGGAGAGTAGGAGGAGGGGAGGAAGGTCTGGAGTGGGGCGAGTAGTTTATGAGAAGACATAGAACCAGTAGAGGAAGACGACGGAGAAGGACTGGACGAGGTGTGTTCGGCGCCGGAGTGTGGAGTTGATCATAAACCCGGAGAGGAGGATCTCGCTGATCACCGGCGACATCGCATCAGCGTGCGACTCTCAGTCTCAGCCGGACCCGGGGAAGCATATGCGCGTCGCTTGCTTCCTCTGCTCAGCGGGAGAAAGAGACGCGAGCTCGATCAGGAAGAAAGCTAGGTGAGGCCAAGCAATGGATGGATGTGGCGACCCCTCCCTATGTCTCTCGCTCTCTTCTTCTCTGGCTTGCTGAAATCGAGGAGGAGGAAGAAGAGAGGAAGGAGGGAGGAGGGGGGTGTTGGGGCAGGGAGCGGGCCGTGATTTTATAGAGCCGGGCGCGAGAGGGAACGGGAATGGGATTCCAGTGGGAGCAGGGGAGGAGGGCGGGATTGGGAATCCGGTTCCGGCGGCAGCAGGGCAGCAGCTGGTGCCTCGAGCTCGAGCTCTGGAGGTGGCCGCAGAACAGAGGAGGTGGGAATGCAGGCTGCGCGCACGTGCGGTCGGTCGGTCCGTTGGATCCGAGGCTGGGAATCGCACGCCCGTGCAGCAGCTTCACTCCACACTCCTGTAGCTGCTAGCCTGCCACGCTTGCTACTGATTGGGTCCCGTCAGTGGAGGCGTCTAGAGGAGGGAGGACGTACCTTGGTATGTGGAAACAGGGCCGGCCCTGGGGGGATCAGGGGGTGCGGCCGCCCCGGGCCCCCAAAATACAGGGGCCCCACCCCATGGTATGCTGTAGTATACTTGTGTATGGCTACGTACGTCGCTAAGTATCGCATGTTCAGCGAAAAAAATGGTAATGGGCCGGCTGTAGGGAATATGGCCCATGCAAGCAGTAAACAGATCGCATCGCTAGCTAGCTCAGAACGATAGAAGGCACACATACCTGGCCATCGCGACGATTAGCCCGGCCCTCTTCTATTCCGCTGTTCGTTCTTTCTATCGTTCGATTCAGCGTCTAGGCGATCCCATCCCCAGGCCGCGCCGCCGCCACACTTCGTCCGGTAATTTTTTGCACTCACTTTTTCTCTATTTGTAACGCGCGACCCGTAAGTTCTCCCCTAAATTCTTTCTAACGTTGACCGTCAGATCATCCCCTTGTCAATTTTAAATCCTGGGGCCCTCAATCGCGAGAATATGTCTTTGACTCTTGTTTTTTGCAGCAATGAGTGTTATCGTGCCGTCCAGTACTTAAGTGGTTATGAGAATGTAGCTAATTTATCGGATGCACAAACACAGTCTGCTAGTGTTAACAAACAACGAGTTCATACGTCTGATATTTATGATCTAAAAAATTGGGATAATCTTGATGATAAATCAAGAGACATCTTAGTTGAGAAAGGACGTATGCGAGAGAGGGGGAAAATGGAGTATCCTCTAGACGATGCATCAAGACATTTTTCATATGATCATTATGATAGAAAGTGGCAAGTTAAATTGGCAACATTGTGCATCGAGAAGAAATTATTGATCGACATTGATATCGACCCCATCATATATAAGTGAATTTGCATCGCGAATGTCAGAAGAAAATTTTAAAGTAATTTGTATAAATTATTGATATTTGTAGTGCTTTTGGATGCATTTTAAGTGTTATTGAAAACGTATTTTACATGTATATATTCGTTATTATTATTTTGTTGTCATAATAAGGGTCCAAAAGTTTAGTTTCGCCCCGGGCCCCGAAAATCTCAGTACCGGCCCTGTGTGGAAACCTCTCGAACTTACCCGCGGCGGTGAAAACCAACCAGCACCGTCGTGCAAAAGTCGAACCTCTCTGCATGCATTCGTCAATCAGCTGCGGAGTTATTGTTGAAATGATCAAGTGCTAGACGTAGAAAACGCCGGCACAACAGATAAAATTGTTTATGAATCCAACCTCCCGATGTTCTTTGATCTCCTTCTTCTTGCTTTCATTATCCATGACTCCATGAGTCTAGTCTTTTGTAACATGATCCTCGACTAACCCGAATCCTCGTGAAACCCAACTTCTCTTTCTCAATTTCAACAGTCTCAAATGTATTCGCCTTTTCAAACTCCACTTCCCGCCATTTCTCATTTTTCTTCAACTCCATCCTCTTCCTCTCCATGCTCGTCCTCTCTTGACACTCTCTCGGTTAAACTCCATTCCCTCCCTTTCTACATCCAAGAAGAGATTGTAGCTTCCATCCTTCTTCTACTCTATTTTCTTCAAGGTCCCCCTTGTTGGAGAACATGTTCATCCATGTGGCCAACATTTTCCTTGCTTCCTCTGACCATATCCTTCACCCATCTCTTCCCATGATATGTCTTTTCCTATTTGGAATGGCCCCTTGTCAATCTGCCCCTCCACTAGGGCGGAGGAGGGCAAAGACTCGATTAGGAGAAATGGATGACGAAGGTGGGAGAGGGTGGTCGATTTTGAGCAATTTGGTAAACTGGGAGTATTTGGGGCCCGCCTTGCCTATCAGATGCTACAGGGCGGACTCGCCCGAGCATCATAGGCTTGATATGAAGGTTGCCACACATTTGAGTTAGGTATAGGGGGTTCGGTTGGGTCGATGTAGTTTGTCCGGCCATGTCTACACTGTCCGCCCAGGCGTATAGGAAGGAAGTGGGGGGTTGGAACTTCTCTAAAGAACTTGTTTTTAGCGGCGCACATGTGGTAATTTTTTTGTTCTTTTTGCAAAAACAAAAATTTATTACCCAGTATTCCGTGCACTTCATTGGTATACGAAGACCCCCCCCCCCCCCCCATAATCTATATATCCCTATCTTTTCGAGAGAGGAAAATGTGATTATATGTTGCCCACTGCCTATATTGGTTAGAAGATTCATATTTGTAAATCTTTGAACACGAACTTTTAATAACTAATAGGTGAGCTCGAGCATCTCGTTAGGGACTTGACAATGGGTTTACGGGTTGCGATTTACCAATTTGGCGTGCCTCGGAAACCTTCTAGTTGTTTTTAAAGGAAGTGTGGTATTTTCGATAAAAAGCTTTGCAATATAATTTTAGGTTAAAGAAGAAACGAGCAGCGGTGTCGATGAAAAATCGAGAAGTCATCTATAGGGGGTTAATAGGCGTTTTTAAAATCTGTTACTGAATTGGCTTGAAAGAATGCGGAAATAACTACTCGTTTAGTTTTCAAGCACAAGACCAAATTTAGTAGCCTCAACAAAGTGCACCAACAACTTAACCTAAACAAGATCACACAAGAGATATCTCACAAGTGATAAACAAGCTATATATAAATTCAAACTCGAAGGCTATCACAAGGAAATAATCTCTAGTATAGAAATAACCGAGCCACGCGGAGACGAAGATGTATCTCGATGGTCACTTCCACGAAGAAAGCTACTCACTATTGGAGAGGTGCGGGTTACCACCAAAGGATCCTCGAACGCTGCGAAAGCTCACCTCATTCTCCGAGTCCCTCCACGAAGTTAGATCCCTTATCCTTATGGCTTGCCTTTCCTCCACTCCGGAGATGGCAAGCTCCTCAACCACTTGATAATCCTCAAGAAGGAGAAACTTGGGCCTCTGCAAAATCTTCCACAAAGAGGTCACTACGTTCACAACCATCAAACTATCTATGAGGAACACCATATAAGAGTAACAAGCTCACGAGGTTTCACTCGAACGAACCAATGTGGAGAGCTCAAACTGCTACAAAATGCAAAGCACTAACATAAGAACTGCCCAAAACCTTCTATTTCAAATTCCACCAAAGTAACAAATGCTAGGGAGGAATATGAGAGGAAAAGCAAAAGAGAAGGTCAACCAATGACTCCAAAATCAAGATCCAAAGCGTTTCCTTCCATTAAAAGAGGATTTGATTGGTGGAGAAGTAGATTTGGATCCCTCGCTCTTTCATAAAAAGATGCAAGAAACATTGGAGGGACTGATGGAGAAGAATGCTTTCCAAGGTCAATAATGCTGGGGAGAAAATAATCTAAAATACCCTAGAAATTAACCGTTGGGGAAGAAGCCCATTTTATAGGGCAAGAAATTCTACTCGTTATGCAACTTTTTGTGAGGCCCAAAAATTTACCTGGTCTAGATCTCGGTACAGAACCCGCTCTAGATTCCGGAACAGAATCCATAATGTGTACCGCGCCATTCCCACAGCTAACCGCCCAAAATCATCCCGATCTTCACCCGTAATTCGTTCTAGAGACCGATCTAAAATGCGGAAAATTCTAGGACTGAGATAGAACCTCCAAAACAGATAAAACCACTCATACAAAAACGCGATATATTTTGCATATGAACTCTTTTTTAGGACGCTAATCACCCTAGCTACATAAAATGGACGTGAATTTCTGAATGGGCCAATTCACTAATTGGTTTATGTTGAACAAGACCCCGGGTTTGAGTACCCTAATCAACCCAGATTCATCGATAGAATCCACTAGGCTCAGTTGTCTTAAGAAAGCACAAAGAACATGGTATGAGGGCCTTAGGATTTTTTTAGTCGAGAAAGAGTTTGTGGTTTAGAAAGTCAATACTGTTCTTTTCGCATTTTGTGCCTGGTAACAAATCTTTCAGTGGAAATTTATGGAAACCTAATGACTATAGAATTTGCATGTTCTTGATGGGAGAGTCGAAGTTCTTCCTAGGATTGGAAGTCAATAAACTCATGGAGAGGACCTTTATCTCTCAAACAAAGTACATCACCAAGATCCGCGAGAAGTTCAATATGGAGACTGCTAGAAGTACATGATTCACATGCCAAATACCACCTCTATCTCAATGAAGAAGGTAAATCAAAAGATCAAAAGGTATATCATTCTATGATTGAATTTTTGTTTTCTCTTTATCTGCATCTAAACCCGATATCATATTGAATATGTTTTACGTGCAATATTTCAGTCCGCTCAGAAAGAGTGCACTTGGTGGCATCAAGAGAACTATTACTTATCTTGTTCATACCCCCAAACTTATGGCTTTGGTATCCAAAGGGCTCAACCTTTGATCTTGTTGACTTCTTGTCGTGGTGGTATCACGGCAGATGCCATGGGATGGCTTGAGTTGGGGCCGATGGACGCTGGTGGATCCGGGAGAGGGCTAGCGCGCTAAGAAGCACAAACGAAGAACATACAAGCACACCAAGATCTACCCAGGTTCAGGGCCCTCGTGAGGAGGTAAAGCCCCTACTCCTGCCTGCCTCTCCCTCTATACCGAGGTATCACAAATACAAGGTTGCTCCTCGAGCTGTATGCCTCAACAATGGAGAAGAGCTCAAGGATGAAGATGAAACTAAGGGGGGAAATGAATCCCAATGCATCGTCACTCACGCAGGAGGGGGTGAAGCCGTATCTATAGGCTAAACCGAGTTACGGAAGTACCCCTCCCCGTGCACTGTAGCCATGCCAAAGATATGTCATGATGTTACTCCTGTCAGAGACAGGACGTGACATGACCATCCCCTGCAGCGCTACGGCACAGCTAGAATGTACCCTCTGCCAGGGACAGGACAGGGCACGCCCACGCCTATCTCGTAGCCTTTATCCCGGATGTCCCGTGGTCAGCGATTAGGTGAGACCTGTCACCTCGCTCCTCCTGCACGCTCCCGTGTCAGGCGCTTCCGTGCCAGACGGGATGTGACAGGAGCATTGACTTCAACCGACACAAGGCACCTTGTTGCTTTAACCCGGCATGGATATGCCGGATTCTTCTTCCTCGAGCTTCCCTGCACATAAGACAATACACAAGATACCGACATACATATGTCGGTCATTATGTCTCGGATCCCTTATCTCGGTCAACATATGCCGGTTTGCACCAGCATGGTACCTCGGTCCCTTCTGGCCCGGGTTACCTCGGCTTTCCTATGTCGGTTTGCACCAACATCACACCTTGGTCACCTCTGAGGTCCAGGTATGTCGGCTTTTACTGTAACCTGGCCCACACCTGGATACAGCTTTTACCATACCATGACCCTACCCGGGGGTAGCCCCCCGACACTTCTGGATCGGATTATGCTGGTTGCACGACAGTACCACGAAAGGGAGTACATCTATGCATGCCAGCAGCTGTTGCGCTTAATTTCCTTGTAGTTTTCAGCGTACTCTGTGACAAACATGACACACAATGTGCATCTCTTTCTTATTCATGAATGGAACAAAAAAACATTGGCTCTAGGTAGCTTTCTAAACTCAGGATTTTTATCACATGATGCAGAGGTCATGGTACTTTCCACCACCATTATCTTACGAAGAAAATGCTACGTCTATATCACCAGGATTATTGACCGGAGAAAATGTAGACTCCACGTTATTCATTTTTCATGGCCCTAGAGCTAGCAATCAGCAAGCATCCAACTCGAAGACAACATATTTCACAATCAATCATGCATGCGCCTATCCTTTGAATGGGACACTACTCACTCATGCAGTGGCGGAGCCAGGAATTGAGACGGGGGGGACGGGGGGGGGGGGGGGGGGGGGAACACGTGACGTCTAAAAAAAATTAAGCCACAAAAGCGAGTCTATTTAAAAAAATAAAGGGCGAATGAAGATTCAGTTTCATAACTCATCATTTCATCAAGTACAACTATCAATGACACAAAAATAACATAAAATTATTAGCTTTTCATAGGATAGTATCATTACCATCAAGTTGTAGTTGTGCTAGCAAGATGAAACTGCCGAGGTAGATGACCTCGACGGTTCCTTTTGGCATGAAAACGTAGCATGATCTGTTTGTCATTAATTTTTGCAAATATCTCTTTCTCAACATAGCAAATCATCAAATCATTCAGCCAATGCATCTTTCCTTCTACAAGAGGCACTCGCCTACAAAAAATTGTGCATTTAGAATTGTATGTACAGCATAGACTTGAATACACATATTTTCAATTATCTACAAGAAGCACTGACCATGTTGACAATCTTATTTACGTGACCAAAGAAATTACCAACACCTAGAACTCCTTTCACAACAGCAACAACCACCAATTGAAGTTGGTGAGCGAAACAATGGACATAAAAAGCATGAGGGTTGTCGGCCAACACCAATGTTTTTAAACCATGTAGCTCTCCACGCATATTTGAGGCACCATCATATCCTTGTCCTTTCAATCTAGACATGGATAAATCATGATCAACAAACATTGCATCAAAGATCTTTTCAACGAAGCTGATCTAGGATCCCCAATAACATTTCAGTGGTTGCAAATTTTTCAATTGGCCTCCGAATTCCAGGATCCCCAATAAAATTTGCTACATCAAACAATTCAGGAACACTAGGAGTTTCAGGTTCCTACAATTAAAATAGAGTGTTCTGCTCTATTGCACTGCACTTCAAAACTGATACAGAAAACTAAAATCAAAGGGGATAGATAACCTGTTGTTCATGTTGCTCGGTGTCGGCTGTGGAGTCGCGCGCCTGCTTGCTTGTTCTTGCCGCTTCCTCTTCTTCTAGCTCTGCCTCTTGCTCCGCCACTAAGGCAAGCCAGGCGTCATCCTCGTCCATATCCATCCCTGCGCCCAGGACTTCCTGCGCCTACGTCAATCGGCGGCGCGCGGCGCTCAGGTTGAGGAGGCCGGCGCCGGAGGTACAACACGGCGGGTCAGCGGCGGCCAGGGGCGGGCGGCGGGTCGGCGGCGGACTGGGGCAGTGGGGCGGGCGGCGGGTCGACGGCGACATGGGGCGGCATTGCGAACTTGCGATGGAAATTTGGGGAATGAATCGAGTAGCTAGGTCAGGCAGTCGGGCACGGGCAGGGTCGGGGCTTGAGAAGAAAGGCTCGGTTCGCTAAACTGGACCAACTTCTAGTCCGCTCGGTTCGGCCCAACGGCCCAGATACCTGTTCGCTGCTCTGTTCGATAAACAGAGTGAAGCTTCTTCTCCGGGTCGTCAATGGCACCGCCGCCCTGCTGAATAGGGGATGCCTGCTCCACCCCAGGGGAGCCGGGGCGACCGCCCCTCCTCGCCTCGGTAGTGGCGCCGCCCCTGCACTCATGGGTCTCAGAAATTCTATCAGGGGCTCAAATTTTGTCACAAAATGGATCGTCGAAATCGACCGAGGTTCCCATTGGATATACATCAAAGATACAAATAGTAAATCATGTGTTGAGATTTCAGCTGCAAAAGAGTGCATGCATGATGAAAGCAACGAAATGCAGTGTCTATGGCACACTGAAAGCGGGCCCATGCATCATGGGGACCCGGCCCAAATGATATGGCCTGGTGCCCCTTATATTTATTTTTTATCCCTAAAAGTATTTTTTGTGGCTTTCCTTTGCTCCTTCTTTTAATGTCTTGAAACCGAAAAAGGGACAGAAAGATCTAGGGTCTGCCCATGCAGCGATGCTGTCGCTTTTCCCAGGCCATGGCTGCTGGTTCATCAGGGTTTCAGTACAGCCTCCATGCCGCCATGTTGGAGATCAGATAGCCAAAAGCTTGTATCAGATTCATCAACCTCCATCGTCTCCTGTATGTGTAGCTGACATTTGTACCTCAAGAATTAAGGGCATTGAGGGCCGTTCGTATCTTGGAAAGAAAATCATTCAACTTAATATGCAGCTGGCGTTTGTCTCGTGATAAAAGGGACAGAGAGATTGCGGTTTCGGTGCAAATTTTCCATGTGGTTTTCGGGGGATCCGGTCGAAATTTTTCACCATCGAGAATTGTGGCGTAATTCGTGCACCGTCGGCTATGTCCTTGTACTATCCATATCATGATGAACATATTACTTAGGACGGGCTTTGCTATCCGACATCACTCACACACATACACCACTACGACCGTCCTGCAAGTAAGGTGGGTGGGCCTAAGCACGATATGTCCAGTGTAGAGGGTACGGGTAGGCTAAACTAGCGTAAATTTTATAACTTGCTTTCTTGGAGAGCCGATCAAAAATTTCACCATTGGGATATGCGGCCTAAATCGTGCAACGTCAATTCCGTCTCGTACCGCCTTTGCTTTGATGAGCTTATCATGGTGACACGTTTCTTATCCTACATCAAGCGCGTAACACCGGGTCCAGAATCGTTTTCTTTGATACTCTCTCCGTCCGGAAATAAGTGTCACAGAACACGGATATATCTAGCATGAATATATACGAATGTATCTAGCACTATACCGTATCCGCGACACTTATTTTCGGACGGATGGAGGACGTGACATATACATATGGTGTGTGACTGTGACACCACAAATTTAACGGTAAATACATCTCAGTTTTACGAGTAAAGCGGGTAAATTTTGCTCTAGGTCCGTCCCTGATCAAGCGTGTGCGCACACCGTCCGTTCTGAAACTAAGAACTTGGAGAGGCGGTGCCACCGTAAAAGAACTAAAAAAGAGTCCCGATTGCAGTTTTTATTTGGATCTACCTTTGTTTGTGTGGTCGGTTCTAAACGCTCAACAACTCTGCAAAAGAAAGAAATGCTTTCAGATGGATGCTAGATTAAGTTTTTAGTACGTAACAAGGTTAAAAGAGAAGACAAACACGTGTCCGTGCAACGCATGCATGCGCGACACGTCGAGTTGATCGAGCTGGCGATGCATGGATGGTGTCGTCTTCCGCGCCGACGTACCACATGACATGATGCATGCACCGATCTCGATCACGCACGAGAGCCCTCGTGTGCTCATACAAAACTGTCTGCCAGAAACGGTGCTACTAGATCCGGTCCTAAATTTTAATTAAACTCGTGGGAAAAGTAATTTGAACCCAAGCCACACGTTCCATCTGCACGATTAGTGTGCTTCTTAATAATTACCTACTATACTACTTATAATACGTAAAAATATTGTACAACTTATACTGATTAGTGTAGTCTATAGAGGGTATGTCTGCATGGAGCCTTATAATAGACATTGCAAGGTAAAAACCGTAGGAGTATCATTTCTTTCCCGGGTAAAAATATCGTATCTATTTTGAAAAATACATTATGTTGGAGAGGTGATGCTCAACCAACATGTACAATTTCAAATCCATTTAGGAAGATTGAGAAACAATAATCAGCAATGAATAGTGACGAACAATACAACGTCTCACTAGTCATGCACTTTCCTGACCTACCAAATAAATGTGAGTTTCAACTTCAAATTTTACATGTTTATGGAACGCCACTTTTCTAATATACCATATTTTTTATAAAAAAAACTTAATCTTCTGAATGAGGTTTTTTACGTTTTCATTGTAATTTAGTTTCACCTGATACCAACACTGATTTTGTGGGCATGGGCACATGGGATACCTGATAAACAGGTAAAATAAAAATACTAAATAGAAATAAAAATTTCATAAATCATATGCGTAGAGAATTAATGTATGCACGTATGTGTTTGTCAAATTTGAAACTAAAACAGAAAAGTCTATAACTTGTGCGAAAAAAGGACAAAGTGTTCGAGGTATGTACAATGACCGGTTGTTACCGTGCAAAAAATACAAAGTTCCACTTTCTCTTTTTTTGTAGGCCACGTACGATCGTATTATTTCTTAAAATTTTGCACAATTAAGTACCGACGCAATATGTAGGTGCGTCATTTATTTCAAATTCTTCTGAAACTTTCAAATACGACTTTTAAGATGTTTCAAAATTCAGGTTCATGTGTACCCAAGTCCACCATGGTATTTTCGCACCAGATAATTTCTTTTCTATTTGTCGGGAAACTACTTGTGGGTAATTAGTGTACATGTGACAGTGTGCACCGCTGCACGAGTTTCAACTAAGGGATATCTTGTTCTTGGCATAATAAAGAAGTTTTAAATAGCAAACAATGGCATGTTCCTTGTGGCGTTGGTCGTGTGACATGATGTTAATGTGTGGATGAATTTTGAGGTTTGCGCATTGCTGGCGGGCTAGGTTCAACAAGTCACTGGCAGGCGGTACTAAGTAAGAGTAAGAATAATAGTATAATTAGTTATTGGCACAAGATAGTGTCATGTCATTTATAACCAACATGTATAGTAGTTGTCTATATACATGTACTAATTTATTGATAGATGGCTCACTTTTCACTCTCACAAAAGGCTTATGAGCACGTGTTGCAGATGGCTCTTATTTTACAACCCGCTTTTTCTCTTGTATTCTCTTACCTCTAGCTCACAGTAAAAATATATTATTCAAATACTTACAGCATGCTGATTGGGACCTATTGTACTTTCTCTAACTTGACATTCGACATGTATTTATTTCTCCAACGCACCAACCTGTTTAAGCACCATCCCAAGCTCTACATACATTCTCGAATGTTCTACGACAAATTAAACAGTTTTTTCTCTCTTATTGAGAAAGACAAACGAAAGGGTTGGTTACGTTGAACCTGGCTGGACCTGTGCCGGACCACCCAGGCAGGCGGGCAGGCCGGCCGGCCGGGGTCAATCGTGTGCGGTTCCTGATGGACAACATGGGCGATAACGACCCGAGATAATGCACCCAACCCACACCACACTCTCGGATATATTCATTCACTCGCTCACTCACTTTTCTCCCTCCTTTTTTCTCTCCCAACAGGATAATTGGCTAAAAGAGACATATAGGTCGGCGGAATATATTTCGAGCTTCACACACATATCTTGTGGTGCCAAAAAAGCAAATCAGAATTCAAAACGACACGAGTTTTCGATACAGATCTCGCCCTGCCGTCGCATTGCAAAGGAAGACCTTTTCTCTCTCGTTTTCCACCTTTACAATGGAGAAGTAGAAATGGACCTATGGCCTATGGGACATATTTATTTTTAGATTCACTGATATTTCCGCGGCGTCAAAAGGCGGGTCGAGCATTGGCATGGAAGGTGCCACGGCATCCTTTCGGATCTAAGACCTATATATCGTTGTAAACGATGAGAATTGTTATCCGTCATCTTCTCCCTTTCCCCGAGCTAGCACCGACTTTAAGCTTGCAACCAAGCCTTTGGCATCAAATAGATCAGGAGGTATCAACAAGGAGTGAAAAGATCATCTTGTCAATCGGAGGTTACACAAGCATTTTTCCAACTGTTGCTTCACAAATGTTTTGGAAGACAAGAAGCCCAAAGAGAAGGTCGATCGATATCGATCGTCTACCTACCTAGAAGGCGCCTAAGGCAGGAAGACGAAGAGGAGTCTAGGAGATCCGATCCCTCATGCTTTGGAAAGGGTGGCTGCTCATGTGTGGAGCTATCTACCCATCCTGATGAATACGTGCCCTCTGTGACCACAGGCGCATGCAATTCAGTGCATGTCGTGGTGAGGTGACACCACTAAACATGAGCAGGCTAAGGTAGCCAACGAAACAGCATGTGTCAACAGCGGTTGATGTGTCTGCTAACCAATGCCCGCTCCTTTCTTAGTACCCAAGGCATAATTGCACAGCAGAAAGCAGAAGAAAGAGCTTATTACTTAGCTGTGTGGCTGTGGTTGCTTGCATGCAAATGCATCCATGCTCCCATGGGGCATGACAATCGCAATGCATGCCCCTTGAGCAGGATATTAGCAGCAACGCATGGTTGTGGACCTGCACCGCACCCAAATGAACCAAATCGCATTGCACTTGCGATGATTGATCCATTGTGCTTGGAAGCCGGATGAAGTACAACCGAGTGTCGTCTGGTTCGGAATTAACACTTGAATTTTACTGTGTGTTTTTACATGAATTCACCGAAGACGGTAATTGGTTCCCGCATGATTCATGGGAGAATATCATAGGTTTCAAACGGGGCTTAATCGATTCGCTGCCGTATACGAATCTTCCTATGCCGGGTTTCGAAACTGATAGAAAAGATTTTAAAAGTAAAAGGGAGTAGTCGACCAGAAAAGCGAAAGAAAAAACCAGGGATAGGCCGGGGGACCAAATTTGAGGTGCGTCTCCAAAACCATTTTCCCAAGCCCCCTGTTTGATCCAGACCGCCCCTCATCCACCCTACACCCGATCATTAACTTCGTTGTGTGCTTGTGGGGAATACACACACCTGTGCCTGCACAGGTGCAAGTTGGAGATAGGGGGGGTATCATGGCAAAAGAAGAAGCCTCGTCTCCTCTTCTCCTACCACACATTACGGACACCAGATATGATACGACATGAGATTCAACAGGGTAAAGGGGGCGTGCGTGTGGTTTGTGCGCCTCTACGAGTGAAGTGGCATTGCACATTGCATTCTGACAAGCTTGGTTGCAGCATGCTGGATTGCTGGTAGTTAGTTAGTGGCTTGCTTGCATGCATGAATCCTGGCTGCTGCTGGTTTTTGCACCTAACGTATACCGCCATCTAGGTGGTTTCACTCTTTCTACTTACCCCTCCTCCCACAACTTTTTTCCTTCCTTTTTGGGTTGGAAGTAGGGCATGTGTACATAGTGGTACATCAAAAAAAGTTACTTGTAGCAGTGTACCCACCAACTTTGTGATTGATCATGTGCGTGTGTTTGAATGTACAGCTAAAATGTCCTACCAATGTAAATTGCATATACAAGGGGAATAACATGTGCAGCACTACATAGCAACTCTGGTTTAGCAAATGTCATAGAATTGCTGGGATTCATTGCCGGCTAGTTAAGAGTTTTCGATTGCATAGAACTACTAGGCTGGTGGAACAGCTAAACTAGTACAGCCTGTTCTGTTCTGCATGAGAAAATTGCAAAAAACCACCACAATTGGTGGTCAAGTTTCAAAAAACCACCAGATTTCATTTAATTCGCAAATCACCACCACTATTCGTTGACACGTTGCAAAAAACCACCACTTCTTCGCTAACCGTCTGTTAAGTATGAAACTGGCAGACGGTTAGCGAAAAAGTGGTGGTTTTTTGCAACGTGTCAACGAATAGTGGTGGTGATTTGCGAAAGTTGGAGATGATGACATGTGGGCCCCGTCTGCCAGTTTCATACTTAACTGAGCGTCGCAGACGGTTAGCGAAGAAGTGGTGGTTTTTTGCAACATGTCAACGAATAGTGGTGGTGATTTGCGAATTAAATGAAAGCCGGTGGTTTTTTGAAACTTGACCACCAATTGTGGTGGTTTTTTTGCAATTTTCTCGTTCTGCATATATCCATTGTTCGGCGACACTTGAGAACGCGAAAAATGGAAGGAAAAAATGGCTACGAACACGAAAGCCCTTTTTATGGAGACCAAGCATAGGACTCAGGTAGTAGATGCCAAACCGTCTCAGCGTCTTACGCTTGTTGGTTCCTAATTCTTTTCAGCTCGGGCATAAATGAGCCTCTCATTTTCAGCATATCTGAAATCCCATGGCATTTGCATATCTTCAATTAGGCGGTGTATGTCTGTACCAGTCATAAAGCATAGCTTGGAACATTTCAGGCATGCATTTGTTAGGACCATTTCATCTTATCTGGTGCATGTACGTGGGGGGTGTTCCTTTCTTGCTTTCTCTTGGGCCAGCGTACCATTTTCTTAAACATTGCCATGCTAGGTTCCTGTCAGAACCATATAAGGTATCGAAAGAGAATGGAAAAATGAAAAGAAAAGAGAGAAAATGCAAGGTTGGTTTCTTCCTCTTTTGATTTCGAGTTATCCAAACTTGCATGTACGTTTTTTAAGGTACTGCTGGTGTCCACGGCGTTAGCAATATGAAGGAATTTGAGCACGAGGCATCCAGTCGTGCATCCCATTTGCAACCAGATGCATATATGTCCTCTGGAAATTGCGTAGAATGAAATCAGCAACTAATCCATCGTAACCCGACTAAAGGGGCCTCACCCAGTAGCTAAGGACCATGAAAACCAAAGTTCAAACCACGGCGCCAACAGCTTTTAGGCGTTTAAAACCGTATGCTATGCCCTGGGAATGCACAGTGGTTGCTTGATACCGGTGATTTGACACCGTGAAATCTCTGCCGCGCAGTCTTAATTGTACATGTTCTTACCCTACTCCCCAAATCCAAACCGATCATCAAATCTTTTTCTCTGGTTGGTGAGGCTGTTGTGGGGGCAGTGACTATTTCACGCTGAACAAACTCTTGTGGTCACACGTTGGCCATTAAGACAAGTGGGGCATGCAGTGCAGGAGTGGTGGCCAGAGGTCACACAAAAGGGGCTCAAATGTGGCAGTGGTCTCATGATCATTTGGCGATGGCTCCCCTGGAGGATTGCCAGTTTCAAGCTAGAAAATGTAGCTCCTTCAAGTGGAGCAGGTAATTCTGGGTACCAAACGATAGGACATGTTCAGAAAGGCATTATGAGGAGCAAGTCTTTTGTCTGTTTGGCTTCAATCTGAAACGGATTTTGCCTTTTTACCTCGTCTCATGCAAGTTTCTTTCAAATGTAGTCCATGTTTCTACCAGGTTCATGAGTATCCAACAAAATGAAAACAGTAGACAGGCGGTAAAGAATGAAAGTGGGTAGAGGGAGCAATTGGCTCCCATCTCATTCGAGTATTTCATTGTAACAGAACTGGCGAGGTGATGCGTCCCTTATACCTTAGCAGTAACTTCTTTTCCTGGACTGGGCCTAATCACAGCACAAGGTTTGCGGCTCTAATCACAGCAGAAGGTTTGCGGCGCTGGGGTTTATATTCCTTTTTGCAACAATCTATTATGCAACGTACATGCGGATCATCCTTTGGTATTGTATGCAACAACTTCCGAGCAGCCTTCCGTTGCCCAGACGAGAAAAGAGCCTGGTACATCCTGCATGGAAAAATGTCATGTTTTGTTATGAATATCACCGAAAGAAAAACTGTACAAGGAATCGAAGCGAGTACGATGATCATGATGTCAAAACCGCCCAAATGGAGCTCGCATAGCTCCCCGAGAAACATCAAGCCGCCAAATACAGCATAATGAAATCTCAGCTTATTCCCCTCCCACGTAAAAGAAACCAACCTCAAGGAAGTCAGCACATTGTATGGAAGGCCAGAAGATTCATATTCTGTCCAGATCTGCTGGGCACGTTCTGAATCCTTTGCCTTTACACACGCGCTGAGAAGAAAATCAAGGCTTGTCCGAGAAACATTAAGCCCAAGCTCTTTGACAGCATGGAAAAGCTCCATTCCAACATCTAGGTTTACAGGCTCCATTTCCCATATTTGACAGAAGACCTTCAGACCAGTTCATGCAAGTAAACAAAATTACAGTTAAAAATAATCTCCAAAGGTTATGGTTCATGAATAGAAGCCTTTGATGGGAATTTATTCACAGGCATTTCTACCAGCAAGAAATACATTTAGGAAATTTGATAGATAATTACATCAAGGTGTGATTATTCAAAATGACACCCTAGCTACTCTCACATGAGTTTCTGAATTAAGCAGCATAAAATAAACAAGTGAGGTCAAATCAAACACTCATCCCCAAAGGAAAAAAAAACCAGTAGAAAAAATTCAGTGTAAAACATAAAGCGAACATATACCCAATGACCCAACATGGACTGAACAGAACTAATGGTTGCATTTTCAACACATAGAAAATAGTATGCATTGGAAAAAGAAACATAGCTCAACACTGATCAACCAAATAAAACGAAACATATTGTTGAATACAATACCTAGTAAGAGCGTATTGGGTTAAAAAAAATGTGAAAATTGCAAAACGGTGAACTACTATTGCATCTGGGAGCCGTAACATATGGATATTCCCTAGTTCAATTGTTATCATGCAAAAACCTTCAATAAATTAAAGATGGTGTGTACAATTGCAAAAGAGGCCACGTCTACTTATAAGATGACATAGTACCGCTTTTGACCAAACTAAGGAAAATCAGTAGACCATCAGGTACCAAGATATTTCAGATAAATACCTGATCAACAACCATGTACGTACTCATTTTATTTCTTTCCTTGAGTTGCCTAAGTAAATCAACAGCGGCGCTGGAAAAATGTACCAAGCAAATAGTGAGTGAAAAGTTAACTAAATAGCAGCAGAAATGTAGCTTCTTAATATCAATTAGCATACTCAGAGTGATTGTGCTGCACACAGTATTGAAGCACCCTACTGCACCCATCAAACCACATGCTTGGCTCGCTCACCTCCTCCAGAAGTTGATACAGTCTATCTAACTCACCTTCTGTTTGAGTATGCTCCTGCAGAAGCAAATACGATACTATAAGCAGTGGAAACAGAAACCAATGAATATGGAAAAAGCCAGTGGCGAAGCTACGTGTAAGCTGTGGGGTCAGCTGACCCCACAGCTTTTGTGCAAAACACCTTCATTTTATAGGTATTTAGGCATTGATCCATCTCACATAGGCAGTCTGACCCCACATGCTTTGGTTGCTGGCTTCGCCACTGGAAAAAGCAGGCACCACTCATTTCAAGTTTTAACAGGAAAGATGTGTCACAGATTTACTTACAATCAGGGCTACTGCAGCCTTTGGTTCGAGGCAGCCTCCAGATTGCTTAATTTCATCGAATATGTCAAGTCCATCTGATACCTTCCCATTTGATGCAAGCGCACCTACAAGCGCGCTTTTCACGTCACTGAGGTATTTAGGTGTTATCTCGTCATCCAGGACAACCTAATGAAACAAGAATAGTTTTAAACACATCAATATTTTTTACTAGTTAATTACCATTAGTCGTTGCCACAAACATCAACTTATCTATAATTAAGAAAAGAAGCAGTGTATCATGTGTGAGGAGAATTGGAACATGAAAGGACTGAAGGTGCATCAAAATGAATGGAAATTCTAATCAGCGGCCATAATTTACCTGTTTGGCCATGTCAAAATTCCCAAGTCTTGAATATGCATTAATGAGTGCCATATATACGTACTTGGTCATTTGAATACCATCTTGTCGTAGTTCATCAAGATACTGTCAATAATTCAATAGCCAGCAGTTATCCCAGTAGAAACCATAAATAGCAATGGATTTGGAACATCGAAACTTGAAAGAACATTGTAGGTCATACAGCAGGATCTGACACGCTGCATGATGAGAAATTTGTTGATGTGGATATATATGTGAGGTCAGCAGGAAGGAAAAGCCCATAACTGTACACTCATAGAGTCGGTAGAATTTTACATAAACTGGTCTTGTGTCTATACATGTTTTGCAGAACTAGTCTTTCACCTCTCTACCAGAATACAAAACACAGTGGCAACTGGCAACAACGAACGATCAGGTACATTACTAACCTTTGATACTTTCTCTGCAGAATCACAATTCGAGATCAAATAACTGAATGTTTCGGCGTCTGGTTTTACTCCAGCACCCTGCATTTGTGCAATGACCCTTTGTGCTCCATTGTGATTTTTCTGCCGAACAATATAACAAGTTAGAACTTAGAAGTTATTGGAAAAAATGTTGTGAAAGCATAAACATATTGGAATAGAGTCTGTACATTATATGCTACAGCACGTATGTTGTTTTACCAGACTTCGCAACTTTATGCATCTTTTCATACTGGATACCAATGCATACTAAATGGTATACTTGCGTGGCAGTTTTGCCATACTGTCAACAAACAACTCAGTGACACCCATCTCATGGGTGTTATGCATTGCACTAAGTAAGCAGATTGAACAAGTATGCTGACGATAGTCAATACTATCAGTGTCAGGTATGTGAGGTATACAAATGACAGAATGGCAACCAGGAATTTACCTCCCTAAAATATCCAGCCATAATAATATTATACAGGGTTACAGTGGATGTCTCCCCAGATTCTTCTGCATCTGTGAGTATATTGTAAGCACCTTCAAACTGGAAAGGGAACAGATCAATAAACAACAGTGTCCTTGAAGTCTAAGAATAGCAGGTGACCTCCATGCTGACTTACATCTTTCATCTTCACACATAAACTTATCATGCTCCTGAATGTGTCGTTGTTCAATTTCAACTTGTGGCGACTCATCAGATCATATAAGGGCCGAGCCTGCAACATAAGCACAGATATCACTTGAGAGCAACTAAAATGATGGTTTAATCCACACAAAAAGATGATTTAAAATCGATAATTGCTAACAGTCAGGCAGACAGAGTCAGACTACCGGCAGTTGTTCATCCATGGTTGCAGTGTGCCTAAATCCTCACAATCATTTTACCCTTTAACAGCTTGAACAAATGTGGCATAACAGTTGATTAAGAGAACTAATTAGTCATTCTACAAAAAATAGTAAGGGCCGCAACGGTGTCTTAGTACGTAGTCTGTCTTTGTAGGTAGGCTGTCATTCTACAAAAAATGTTCTAATGTGCGTGTGTGGGTGTGTGGGTGTGTGTGTGTGTGCGCTTGTTATTACAATTATATGCAGTTATGTACAACAAAGAGGTGCCATTTAAAATGATAAATTCATGTAGCCTATAAGACAGTTAATTTAAACATAAGGGACACATTCCAGCATGCCACACCTATATATACGACTTACCATGTGAAGCTCATAACTTTGCTCACAGGCTTGTACTATTGGATTAAGCAATTCGATCGGCACACTGGGATTGGATTCACAAAGGCACTCAGCCACGTCAAGAGCTAAGCTAATCTGCATACAAAATTAGGCAATAGCTCAGTTATAAGATAGCTCTGAGAAATCTGGAAGCATCCAATCCAAAGCTCAGCACAGAAACTATAATTATTTTCCATACTTAGGCATAGCATACGTGATATCAAGTGGCACAATTAATAGATATACCAATGTTGCGTCGTAGTGCATTCATCCCTTATACAATACTTCATGGCTGTCATATCTAGCGACTTAAGAAAGTGTTTTCTTAAGTCAACAGAAGCAAGTTAGAATCAGGGGTAATTGATTTGATAGCGAACAATGCATAAGGAGAGTAGAAGACAGTCACACAAGCTTAAATCGATCAACATGTAAGGAAGGTTGTTACACCAGTAGGGCAACCCGGCAAACATATTGACCATTTGACCCACTCTTTGTGGTGATGAGCCAAAAGGTGATTACAACAACAACAACAAAGCCTTTTTTCCCAAACAAGTTGGGGTAGGCTGAGCCAAAAGGTGATTAGTGGCCATAAATTTTTGTAGGAAAAAGTATGAATGGAGACAAAATTCCATGGGTATTTGGATCTAACGCTAATTTTGTTATAGGTTTGTGAACTGTTTCCAGTGTTTTACAGTATCTTGTTCATACACTTGACCTTCAATGAAGCTATTAAGTATTAACTAATTATTCGTTTGTTGGAAGTTACTCTTCATCTATAAGATGCTCAGCATCCATCAGCCAATATCTAGTAAGAGACAGTTCAAAGCCTCCGGGGAATCATGCATTTTACCACTGCATGTTAATTTAGATAGTCAATGTTGTTTTTAAGAAGATTAAAAAAATCACTCGTGAAGAGATGGCTATTTGAAATAATAGATCAAATGGATAAACCAACAATATAATGTATCTAAAGCTTGCCATGTCATACGCAAGGCAGCAGCAGGCATAAAGTACTAAAAGAAAAAAAATGTGGATATTGCATTCAAATTAAAACAAACTATGATGTACATATGCTCAGGGACAAAATATATTAGTTATATTATTTTCACCAGTGAAAATTGTATCAACGACATATGCAATCAAGCTATTCCAATCATATAAATTTGCAATAGATCTGTGAGTGATTTTGGTCATTACCTTTAATGAACTGCAACAGAAAGAAATGATCCTGTCATATGCACCAACAGAAGGTACTAGCTTAAACTTCTCTTGCCATTTATTAAATGCTGCTATAACATCTTCAGCCTTCATGAAAATACATTACCCACAGGTGTTATATCCATGAAAGGGCTTAGTAAACCTGATAACTAACTGCATTCGCTTACGTAGTAATGCTTTCCTGCTTTGATCGAGAAATAAGGGGCAGCAAAAGAAATTTCATAACGAACTCCAGATGTACCAATCATTCCCGGTATAAGAATGATAACCAATCATAAACAATTATGTGTTTGCTTCGATGATATCAAATAACATGTTAATAACAAGGATCAAACAAAAACATGGTTCTGGTAGTGATGCCATTTGAAAACTGATTCATCTCTCCAACTAAAATTAAGTTCATTAACTGATATTCTGAATCACGCAATACAGTGATCTGCACTCAGCAGGTATGTAACGTGCATCATGGAAATACAGCATACTCCACTACATATAGAACGTTTGGGTTTTTCGCGACTACATATTCTTTGAAGCAGTGAATATCTAATAAGTCCGTCATAAAAAAAAGGTAGTACCATAACATATGTACTTTCTGAAGTTATTAGTTATGATGGTATAGTAAATTAGTAATAATTGCAGTGTCATGCGTTAGATAATTTAATGTACATAATTGGAGATTGTATATATTTTATTTAGAATATTTGTTAAAAGATCATTTTGCACAAGATTGAAGAACACTAGGCAAACAGTCCATTGTATATTAGAAGCTATAGGTATTACTGGCAGTTATCATAAAAAATCCTCACCACTATATTCGGTATGTTTGCAGCATAGTCAAAAATTAAGGATGAAACTTTTCCATCGGAACAGTCTGAAACAGAAAAATGAATAAAAAATAGCAGGTAAGAGATGAACACAATGGACGAACAGAAATTAGAAAATGCACTGTATCCTCCAATTGTCGAGAAAATAAGATTGCAGTGCAAGGGTATTTATAATATTAGTTGAATGTTTATCTTATTGTCATCAAAATAATTTGATTAAATTGGGCAAAACATGTAAACAGTTTATCACCTTTTGACGTCATTTCCTGAAGAAGTTTCTCAGCATAGTTCTCCAGTTCGAACCTACCCATATACTTGAATATACTAGATATGTACTTTGAGCCTGAAAGTTTTCTTACGTCAAGTAACTCCAAGAACCTTTCAAATTCCATCCTTCTATTGCTTTCAGCAAAGGCGAGCATATAGCTTTCTGCAAAACAATGAGTTGAATAAGGTACTGTTGGGGAAATGGTATATAAGACCGACAGATTTAACATACAGTGCGAGATGAAACAACACGATCTCGTTACCATGAATACTCAAATAGAAGGTTTTGATTATGCTTTTGCGTCATTACCTGCCATGCCATAATGAGCTTCCTCATTGCAGTCTTCAACAGAGCGACAAAATTCTTGAATGGCTTCTTCATCCTGAGCTCTAATCAAAAGCACCATCTCATAATAAGCTATCCTGGAGCAGGCCCGTGGATTAGCATCCTTAAAAAATGCACTAAACATCTCAAATTCCTCCAACATCTCCACATCCACCAAATACAACAAGAATGGCCCATAAGTGTCTTCCTCGATCTGAAACCCCCTATCTTTTATCATCTCAAAAAGGCGATATGCCCGAAAATGTGTTCCACTGCTGAGTCAATATCCCCGCAGGCCCTCGCCTTGTCCAAGCACACCCTAATCAATGCGTTGAGCTCCTTGATCCCGGTATCCCTCCCAAGCCTCCCGAAGAACTCGAGTGCAGACTCCGTGCCAAGCTTGTCGGCGCACATACGCATCAGCCTAGTGAAGCGGCGGCTCTCCGTGTTCTTGAAGATGTAGCGCTTCTTCTTCTCCCTCGCGACCTCCTTCCGATATTGCGTCGTCGTGTTACTTGGCTGTGACCCCGCAAACCACTCCATCTCCAGTATCTTGTTGCTGATAACATCCTCGGCGTCTTCAGAGTCCTCTAACACTGCATCCGTGGCCCCTGAATCTTCGGCGTCTTCGGGCCCTGAGCATCAACTCATTACTCGCAGTTGTAAATACAGTTAACAGTCACAGCCACAACTGAAAGAGATGGATTTGGGTTTTGGGTGTGGCAAACTGGCAACTGCTGAAGAGATTGGCACTCAAGAAAGGGTCTGAAGATTACCGTTTAAGATGGACAGGATTTCCTTGGTGAAATCGCGGGAGTTGTCCTCGTCCTCCCCATCTGAGCAACAGAAGAGACACGAGTGAGAGGGAAGCAAATGGCGAGAGAGGGATGGGGATGGGGAGGTTATGGTTACCGTTGGCGAGGGCGTGAGGAAGGGAGGAGGGCAAGGTGGTCTTCTTGGATACGGAGGCCTGCTCTAGGCGGAGGAGCGCGGCGGGGCTGACCTTGGTGGCCGGGGAGACGGCGGGGAGGCGACTGGAGGAGGGGCACTTCCGAGTGGCGAGCTTGGGCGCGGCGGGGGCAACCTTGGGTACGGCGGAGGCCACCTTATTGGTCGTATCCAGGAGGCGCTTCCACATCTGTAGCTCGGGGCAGAGGGCGGCGGGCGGAGCAGCCGCCGCCGCCGGTGGATCGCGCGGCGGAGGCGCGCCGGCGCGACGAGCGTGCGTGCGTGCGAAGCGAGCGGGTTATTCGCGGGTCGGTGTTGCGGTTGGACTGGGCCCGAACCCACCTTAAACCTCCAAGGGAAAAACATGGGCCGCATTGTCTCAAAAAAAATACTCCATTTAAAATATCGAACCAATATATTATAACTACCATGAAATATACTTTCCTATTGTATGTATTTGGTGTTATAGATGTTTTTTTTCTATATATCGTAGAAACAACGATAGAGTAGGGTGTATCTCTTCATGCACTATTACGACACAATATGAGTAAAGGATGTGTACGATGGCCTTATAGCAAAAGTCTTCATGCACTAATTAACAAGAACTTTTTTTTTAGATGTGCACTAACAAGAATTGACACACCGATGTAGGTTCGGTTGCCTCGTTGAAGCACGACTTAGATGTTAGGAAGGCGCAACAAAGACTTGGTAGAAGGTTCAGGATGTACTCCCCGATTCAATAAAAGTGTCGTCAGTTGTACGTGTAAAGTGTGCTGAATCAGTTCATTTCCAGCGACGTTTAATCCGGATCGGAGACATGACTTCCGGTATCAACTACTAGACACTCTTGCTACACGTCGGCTGAGCCATCCTCGACTTCTCATATCCGAAACTAGGATCCCTCATCTTTTATTGGAGCACTAGCACCCTCCCTTTGTTTTAATTCAAGTGGTAGTGAATGGAGTACATAACCGTTAGGGTTGTTTATAGCCTAGATATTCTTCACAAATGACTAAGAATAACTTTGAGATGGTATGTGGGAGGGGCAGCAGAGGTTATCTTTGATTCACTAGTCCATTTTGGACTTCGGGGTAGGCCACGACGGAGGGAGACAATAACTTTAGGGGCACGACGAAGAAATATAGGGGTAAATGGTATCATGTAATGTTAGGAACCGAATGATCCAGAAACCTTGAATATAGCTCGTGTTACATGTATCCTGGTTTTCAGAAAACAAAATCTCCATTTTTGTTACTTAAAACCCACCATTCACTTTTATAAGACACTCTACCTACTATTTCAATTTTGGTCGTATACAAACTAAAATGACTGAATCTATGTACGAGTGAATCTAGACTTATTTTGTACATAGATTCACTCATTTTAGTATGTATGTGACCAAAGTTGAAATGATAGGTAGAGTGCCTTATAAAAGTGAACGAGAGAGTATAAAAAATGTATACAAGTACATGTGGTCTACATAAAAAAGACAAATATGAAGACCAAAAATAAATTATTTTTATGCCTACTTCGAGCCAAATTTTATGATTTTTTTATAGCCCAACATACAACGTATTGTCAACAAAATATTACATGTTCGTAGAAATCATCTTCATGTATCTCTAGAAAAGAAAAGAAAACAGATTGTCCAGAATTTCAAAAAAATACCATTTTTATCTATTGAAAATTCAGGCTATATCTTATGCGGGCTCCATTCGTCCGCTCTCACAAATGGTCACACTATAGTTGTTTTTTGTTGGCAACTTTTTTTTGTTAAAGAAGCACTGAGTACAGCATGTATATTAATTTACATGATTTTCAAGAATAATAATCTGAGCTGATTACAGATAGCCAAGAAAAGTTCATTCTTTCTACAGACGTATATTGTTCCCCAGAAATTACAGTGGCCGATGCAGTAATTCGACTATTTTCTTCATGACGATGTAGCAATAAAGAGCATACAGGTTCACTCGGAAAAAACTCAAGCTGTCAGACACTATTTTTCCATAATCATTCGCAATAATTTCACACGATTGAGAACAGACAACATAACCTCCGAACCTGCTTCCAGGTATCGGAACAAAATTCATTATATACACGCTAACAAGGTACATGTATAAGTTATGTTTGTACAGACAAGAATGATTCCTAGGCTAAATTAGACGAACAAATGCCCTTCATGCATACATCAAATTTACACAGCAATCTCGGGCAATCAGCTCTTTCATCTCGTTTTCCTATGCTAAATTACAAATCAGAAGATGCCTTCATACATACATCAATCTACACAACAATGTTGGTTTTCATCTCTACTGCTGGGTTCCTAGGCTAACTTAGACAACAGGTCTTCCATGCCTACATCAATTTACACAGCATTCATGGATTTCATCTCCATTCCTGCTCGGCGTGAATCATACGCCTTCAAACCATACAAAACTTGGCAGCAACATTCTGCCCACTGCCCAGTGTCAGCGGTTTTCATCTCTATTCCTCCTCAACACGAACAACCGGATTACAAGGCATCCATAACTTATCACCATTCACAACGATATATCATCTCTATGAGCAACCATTGTCTTAATAGCAGTACTGACGGATTCTTTACAGAACAGTAATTTAAACTCTCTGACTAGATCTTCTGTTTCTTCCAGGACGGCGGGGCAACAACCACACTTCTAATTTGCGGCCTCGTCCAAGCATCTCCGTCATGTTTATTAACCAGAGCTGGATGCTCTCCAGCCTCCTGAATCTTTCTCTTCTTACTGACCAAGTTTGCAACCTTCGTCATAGTTACATCTTTCGGTCCGCTGTAGACATGATCGACTCTTAGAGCTTCCCGGAGAGTTCGAAACTCTGACTTAGCATCCTTGGCAGTTCTATTCAAGCTATGATCCACATGCATTCGTGGTGGCTTGCTGTGCTCAGCTCTTAGAGCTGCCGGAGAGTTAGATCCTCTGACCTACCATCCTTCGCAGCTCTATTCAAGCTATGATCCACATGCATTCGCAGTGGCTTGCTATCTTCACCCCTTATTGAGCTGCCAGTGGAACTTTGAAGAACCGAGCTGTCCGCATGCATACAACTGGAAGCATATCTATCCAAGTTATTGCTTGTTTGGCCTCTCCGTGAAGGATTTGTAGGCCTCAGAACAGAGTCTGGAGTGCTTATTTTCTGCTCTTTACTGACCGGAGATCTAGCTGCTGCTGTAGCAGACCTCCTTTCGCCTCCAGCTGAAGGGTGGGTATGCCTCAGAACAGAGTCTTGTCTGCTCACTATCTGCTGTTTCCTCACTGGAGATCTAGCTGGAGCTGGAGCAGTAGGCCTTCTTTCGCCTCCAACTGAAGGGTGAGTATTCCTCAGAACCGAGTCATGGGTGTTTACTCTCTGATGTTTCCTCAACGGAGATCTAGTTGGAGCTGTGCTGGACCTTCTTTCGCCTCCAACTGAAGGGTGAGTATTCCTCAGAACCGAGTCATGGGTGTTTACTGTCTGATGTTTCCTCACCGGAGTTCTAGCTCGAGCTGGAGCTGTGGCAGGACTGACTGAAGGTTGAGTCCGCCTCAGAACAGAGTCTTGTGCGCTTATTATCTGCTGTTTCCACACCGGAGTTCTAGCTCGAGCTGGAGCTGTAGCAGGACTTCTTTCGCCTCTGACTGAAGGTTGAGTATGCCTCAGAACAGAGTCTTGTGTGCTTATTATCTGCTGTTTCCTCACCGGAGTTCTAGCTCTAGCTGGAGCTCTGGTGGGCATTGCGTCACCGACTGAAGAGTGTGTATGCCTCAGAAGAACAGAGTCTGGGTGCTTCTTATCTTCTGTTTCTTCACCGGAGCTGGAGTTGGAGTTGCAGCTGTAGTTGGCCTCTTCAGGCCTCCCCTGGTAGAGTGCTCCTGCCCCAAAACAGGGCCCACGGTGCTTATTATCTGCTGTTTGTCCACCAGAGTTGGAGATGGAATTGGAGCTGGAGCAGGCCTCTTTAGGCCTCTCCTTGAGTATGTATACTTCAGAACAGGCTTCGGGAAGCTTATTATCTGCTGTTTCTCCACCGGGGTCTGAGCTGGCATAGGCCAGATAGCAGGACTCGTGCTTATTATCTGCTGTTTCTCCACCAGGGTCTGAGCTGGAATAGGCTGCATAGCAGGACTCATGCTTATTATCTGCTGTTTCTCAACCTGGGCCTGAGCTGCAATGGGCCGATAGCAGGAGTCGTGCTTACTGTCGGCTGTTTCTCCACCAGGGTCTGAGCTGGAATGGGCCGGATAGCAGGAGTCGAGCTTATTGTCGGCTGTTTCTCCACCGGGGTCTGAGCTGGAATGGGCCGGATAGCAGGAGTCGTGCTTATTGTCTGCTGTTTCTCCACCGGGATCTGAGCTGGAATAGGGCGGATAGCAGGGTCATGCTTATTGGCGGCTGTTTCTCCACCGGTGTCTGAGCTGGAATGGGCCGGATAGCAGGAGTTGTGCTTATTGCCGGCTGTTTCTCCACCGGGTCTGAACTGGAATGGGCCGGATGGCAGGAGTCGTGCTTATTATCTGCTGTTTCTCTACCGGAGTCTGAGCTTTAGTGGGCTGGATAGCAGGACTCATGGGGAGCGGGTTTCTTTTCATAAATAGCTCTTTCATTTGCTGGATAGCAGCTGCATAAATTTAATTAACCGTCAGCTGTGAAAGAAAATAGATGGTATTTAAAGATAAATAACTGTGTAATGGATGCAAAAGAAAAGTAACTACATGAGCTTGTCACATTTACACTGTACCTTCCAACTGCTTTGGAGCAACATCAAACTGATGCCACCATACTTTTTCTTTTTCAGTAGGAAGCCTGACATTTTTAAACCTAGCAGCAAGGGAGAGAGATCCAGCAGCAATGTAGTGTGGTTTATATTGTAGTACCAACGTAGTCCGAAGTCTGCATAGGTGGAGAACCAGGTCAGGAATAACAAGGTTACCAGATCCGTGAAGAAACACAGCAAAGCACAAATAACTTACGTATCATTTATGAGATTTATTGCAGCTTGTTTCACTTCCTTCTGGGAGATGCCCAGATTCTTGAGAGCGACCTTTAGTGGCTCATAAGGATGCTGTATATTGAAATCATATCTAATGGTTGAAAGCAACAGCGCCTCCCCTACCAAAATTAGGGCCTTCCGCTTCTCAAGAAACTCCTATTTTTAATTTAGAGAGTTAAGCAATATTAGACCGTAAACATCACAAAGAACAGGATAGCTGCCAGCAATAGTAGTAGACAGCGAGAAGTTGCCGGTACCTTCTGTTTAATTCTGCGAGCAGCAACAGGGTTTTTCTTGAACATTGTTTCATGTGCCACGATAGCGACACGTTCCAATTGGCAAGGCGTGTCTTCCATCTTTGAAGCAAGAAAAATGCAAACAGTTGCAACAGTCTGGAAGAAAGAAAAGAGTTAGAAACGAACATTTAACTGGTAAATGAATAATTAGAAATGGTATGAAGATGTGGCGCTGTGTCATATACAGGTTACTCGGCCAATAATTCCTTTTGGGGAAGAAGTACCCACGGCAGCAAGAATAATAGCGATGGAAATTACTGGGAGGGGAGAAGGAAGCAGAAAAACAGTTTTTAATACTTACTGTCTAGGGTATTATTAGAAAATGCCGCTTCAAGTTCGACAAAGTTGCTCCAACAGAACCAGGTGCTCCGGGTAAAATTGCACAAAGCTATACCTCACTTCCAGACCTCTTATCTTACTTAAAGTAAAGGACTCGGTGTGAAATACCTCAATTCTACCCATCCAAAACCCATCATACAGATTTGTCATGCCAGTAACGGCATGACCAAATGAACACATGGACACGTTACATACATAATACTCGACAACCCAAAATGTGGCACATAGTCAGGTCGAACCAACAAGGTGATTTTAGGAACCGAAGTGCTAAACAGAAAACGGCAACATTTTCAAGGGTCTACAGAGAATCCGTTAGTGTGGACACAGTTCTACACAAGTAGAGAAACGGTTAGTCCGGACACAGTTACAATAGAAATGGTAAGTGTTGACATTTTACCCCACAAGAGCGTGGACAGACTCGCACGAACAAGCTCTCAATTTTGGGTGTGCATTCGGACAGCTGCACACGAAGCTCAAAAGTATTGAATTCGTCCTCGAATCCGACACACATCGGGCGCGGCAAATGGGTTAGTAGTTAAGTAGGGGGTTTATAGGTCGTGGGGTGCTGAAACAATTTGCCATTGTTTGGTCCCATGAAGAGACAGAGGGGTTGTGTACCTGCCACTCGTTCTTGGCATGGGACTGGTGAGGTAGAAGCGGTGGCAGAGCACCATCCCCGTCGCGATTGTGATCTGGGGCCTGCAGGAATAGCAGAAACAAAAATCGCAGCTTTCTGTCAGGTGCCGTCCGGAACCAACCAAGCTGCGCCGACGGAATCCTGGCAATTCTACGCGTGATTCTAGGGCTTGGATTCGAACGATTCCGGGTGAAATTCAGATGTTGGACGGAAAGGGGGCAGAGGGCGCTTACAGGCGGAGCTTGAGGCCGACTCGCGGATGAAGGAGCAGTAGGTGGCCCGGAGCTGGGCCTCCTTGGCGGCGCCCACGCCGTCCCGCCGCGACGGCGACCCGCGCTCGATCTCCTCCTCGCTCAGGTACCACGACCGCCCCCGCTCGGCCGCCATAGGCCGCCCCGCCGGCCGGCCGCCCACTCAGCTCGGCAATCCCGACCCAGAGGGGAGGATGGGGGGACGGGGAGGGTGGGTGGGGGTGGACTCGGGGAGGAAGCGCGGCGACTTGGGGCTTTTGGCGGCGCGAGGGGAGAGAGAGAGACGCACGCGGGTAGCTGTGGGTTGGGGATGCGGAGGCCGAGGTAAAGAGGGAACGGAACGGGACGGGACGGTCGCGTGGGAGGTTTCGTCGCGGCCAAGGCGTGACGCTGCGTGGCGATGACGCGTGGGGCCCACACGGAGGGGTTCGTTCGAGTCGGTTTCCCCGCGTTGGTTCGGCGGGGCTGTGGGTGCTTTCTGTTTGGGTCGAAAATGGAAAGGACGCCCTCGCGCTTATGGGCCGGCATGGATGGGCTGGGTACGGTTAACTGTTGGGTGGGTGTGGTGGGCATAATGGGTTCACTCTCTGCTGGAGTGGAGATTTCGTGCTCCCGTCCCAAGGATCTCGCTATTTTCGAAAAAATCAAAAAATACATTTATAAATTTCAAGAAAACTGATAAAAATCACGCATGTTCTTAACGATATATGCTAAAAGTGCGTAAAATCTCAATGCAAAATACTTTGCGTTTTGGACTACACAAAAAATGATGAATGTACAGATCTGAAAATAGTGAGCAATGTATAGTTTCAGATCTCCAACTTTTGTCATTTTTGTGTATCCCATAATGCAAAAAAATCGAACTATGATTCTGTACAATTATAGCATATATCACTGATAACATGCATAGTTTTTTTTTCAGGTTTCTCGAAACTTTTAAATATATTTATTGATTCATAAAATAGTGGGATCACTAGATCCCGGGAGCAAAAATGAGTCTCCGGATTTGCTCACTATTCATTCGCTTCCAAAAACAAAAGATTTGCTCCGACAGGAATAGCAAAAAATTGCGCGAGCAGAGGTAAACCATTCGTCCCATCACCACCACCCATGTTGTGTCCATCTATATCGCCCACAAGCATGACCCTTGATATCTTTCCATTTTTCACCCACTCACCCAACTCCACCCAAGTCAACGTTAGCGTGGAACCAACTCGAACCCCTCTGTGTGGTGTCCACGCATCATCGTCACATGCCAGCATCACTCCTTAAACGCGGCAAAACCCTCTAGGAGATCTGTGATACTCCCTCGTGACCCATCCGTTCCGTTTATTCTTTACCTCGGCTCCACACCCCCTCCCATCTCGAGGACCCCGACCACAACACAAAGTACATGAATCAGCTACATAAGTTAGTTTTCTGTCCCAATTTTTTAGTAATTTCCCTTTACCCCCCACAACAATCACATATTTATTTTTTCTCACTCTCTCTCTAGGTTAGGGTTATGGGTCATCGACATCCCTACCCCTTCCCCGGGCTTGGGATACGGTGAGAGGGGACAGAATATTTGTGGCGCGGCTTGACTGCATGGTCGATGAAGGGAAGTAGTGCTGAGAAGGATCCAGATCTAGTAGTGGAGCGTGATTTGATCTGGAAAGTATTACTATTCACCCCGCTACAACAAACAGGAAAAAACATGATTTACTCAGTAACAACAATTAATCTCATGTGCAAGAGAAATAAGTTACCTGACCGTATTTTGGTGAATTTTCTTACCGCTGCAGCAGCCAAGTCTTTCTTCTTTTTCTGGTCTACATCTGACGAGTTGGGTTAGGGTTTCAAGTTCACCAGTGCCCCCACCCCTTCCCCGAGATTAGGGATCGAGTGTGAGGGGTATGAGGAGTCCGTGGAGCGGCCCTAATTCCATGGTCAATGCAGTGGGTAGATGCGGTGGTGAGAAGAATCCAGATCTAGTAGGCTGAGTAGTTGAATTTGAAAGATAATGGAGAGCGACGAAAGAGAGTCCGCGAAAAAATTACGGGAGGCGGAGGAGGTAGAATACGAGAACTTGAGGTGGATCCCTACACCGGCGAGGCATCAGGGAGGACGACATTGAAGGGGCCTGGGAGGAGGTGGGGTTGCGTGAGCAGTGGCGTGGTGAGGAGCGGAGACGGCGGTGGTGTGCGGGCAAAGTTAGGAAGCTAGGTTTTCGTCTCGTGTCGAGTAGGGCTCTGAGCGGTTTTATAGGCCGCCCTAAACGTTGTGAGCCGTTAGATCTAAATCCATACGTTGTATAAAAACCAAAATATGTCGGGTGTTAAATGTTAATTGTATTTCTTTCCTTTTGCATCACTCAAAGGGACGTGTGGCCGATGAATCTTTATGCTACAGCTCGCTCCGCGCGCTCACAGAGTGTCGTGTACTTGTACATAAAGCTTGCTAAGCGGTTCTTCTCTGGAAATTGTATAGAATAATTGAATTCTCTCTAAAAAAAACTTTAGGCGTAACGAAAGAGATTTTGTTCTCGCAAAATCGTATGTCCCCATCGACTCCCCTAATAAGACTTGGTTTATGTTTGCAACCTATGTTCCACTCAAAGTTGTCTCAAACTCATATTCTTAATTCAAACACCGAATCTTGGGTATGATATGCGGTTTGGTAGAGACGGTTAAGGCCCAGCGACATTAATTGTTGACCTGCTCTCGTGTGGATCTTTTCTTCTTTGATGTATTTCCTAGTTTATTTCTATTTGGAAGATGGTGCCGCTCCTAGGCTGCGCCAGCTTTGGCGTTGTGATAATCATAATCCCATTCGTCCCACCGTTTTCCATATTTAATGTTTCCTGGACATTATTCTGCCTACTTTGTGGCTAATCTCAACTAAACTGAATAAAATAAGCGCAACGTAACACGATTTAGCTACCACAGGCTTCAACTCAAGCTATATATATGCTTTCTCGTAAGCCGTGTTTGCTTTAACATTAGGATTTGGCAATCTCTGTCGAGTTAAAATAGGTAGGATCTGATAGGTACCAGATACACAACTAGCTCAATCTAGCAATCTTACAAGGTTTTGGTGTAGTATTTGGGATACAAGATGAACAGCATGAATCGGGAGAGGAAGGAGAGAGCCGAGGTGGGAGGAGAGGAAGCCGCCGCCGGGTTCGCCTGATCCAACTTGGATGGCCTGAGCGTTGTCTACTCCCAGGCATATGTAGCGTCCAGCTTCTGAGAGTCGATGCCGGACCAGGCCCATGTGGCGGCCCAGGACGCCGGCCCATGTAGAAGGGGAATAGGTTCCTAACATCCCTCCCTCCTTGAAACTCGGCTTGACCCCAAGCCGACATCACAGACAAACCACCTGGATCCCATTGCAGTCGTCGATCTTTTATTTGGTCAGAAGCACAGTAGTAGCCAAAGTTGGGATAGGCCTCAACAAGGTAGGAGTAGCAGTTGTCGCTAGCACGAACTTGGTCAAAATCGAGGTAGTACTTGCGACGGGCAGAAACTTGCTCAAAGGACGTGGCTACCGCTATGGCATTCATCACTCCTTGAAAAGGAGCTTGTCCAGGGCACGTGAAGAACTCCAAACCATCAATAGTCCCTGTGACAAACCTGATCCGGAATGCACAGGAAAGCCGTAGTGATGACCACTGGAGTTCTTCATAGCAATACATAGGAGTCCACCTTTTTCCAGAACTACATAGTGCAAACATACAGCCTCCAGGATCCCATTGAATATTCCACTTTTGATTGTTTGTCAGCCACTGAATTAGTTCACCACACCCCTCTGATGGCTTCATCCTCATGCCAGTGCACAAGTGGACGTTAGAACTAAAAGAAACATCACCAGACTCCTGTTTCAAGAATGGTTCCAGTGCACGTTCTTCACCACTGTGATGAGAGGCATACGGAAGTCGTCCCACACTGAAGTATATTTCTTCTTGATAATGACCAGAATTTGAGAACTTGTTGTAGTCCGGCAGCCGTTTTGTTTGGACTGAACAAGTCAATTCCATTTGCATAGGAGGCCTAGCACAAAATGTGCTCACAATTTCAGTCAAACTAGCAGATGCAAGCCACCAATAATCTATGTAGCTCAGCACAACAGACTGGATAATAGGGAGCAGAGCATTTCGGCCAATTGCAGGCTGCACGCTTTGGCAGCTTCGACTGTGTGCCGTCAGGAAACACAAGAGCATGAACAGCGGCACCAACTGACCTCACACATAGTAACCTTGACCTCCGTGTACCAGCCAACAATTTATACCTGAATCTTGTAGAGAATACAGAACAATCAACGACACTAGCAGCCCAATAGCAGACAATCATGAAGTTGGCTTGAATGATCTCCTCAACCACGTCAGGAAACAAGTTATCTTTTAATCCTGCACTAGCAATTTCCGAGCATTGCAGGTGACTTGGCCATGCAATCTTCCACTGGAGCAGTTTAAAGACACACTGGGTAACATGTCCAAGAAACCACGAGGGAAAACAATCTGGCAATAGAGTGACATTCAACCACTTCACTCCAAAACAAGTCCCAGTAGAGAAGGAATCATACCTCTGCAGTTTCAGATTTTTACTTGCATAATTTGCACTTCCCACAAGTTGCCAAGCAATTTCCCGTTGAAATACTGCAAGACTGAAATGGTGCACACAATAAGGGACTGAATCATTGAAGTGCTGTGCTGCAGTATTGTTGTCTTCAGATAACAATGGAGCTACCGCTTCACTAGATGTTTCTAGTAATATGAACTCAAATCCAGGATTGGCCCATAGCTCAAACACACTTGTACCTCTGTTGATCAGACCACTCAGTATACCTTCCTCGGATTTTTGAAGCGGAGGCCTTGGTTCCGTGAGGTGCACGCCTCGAGGAAGGTCAGCAAACGACGGCCATGGTGCAGGTCGTGACTTGCTGCTATCACACCGGCTCAAGTACAGAAAAGGAGGTGGCCAAGGTGCGTGACAATGCATTTGCTCCTGGTGGCAACTGGTGGAGAACGGCCAGTGAATCGTATGGCTTGCATAACTCAACATAGAGTGAATGGCCTGGACTGTAGGAACTTGATCAGACAGATGGATAGCGTGGAGACCTGTAGTCGAACTGTTGACGGGCACCAATGGACTGAGCACTTGGGCAGAGAACGGCTGCATCCGTTGTGTGTCCGAGACCTCCGTAGATGTCGGAGCAGAAGGAGCCACGGAGAAACATGGTGTCGCAGACGAGATGAACGCACACACCGACACCAACACAACGCTGTGTGGGCTTCTCTGCGAGGAGGTGGTGGCCAGTGACCTCACCGTCGTGGATGCAGCACCATTTATGGGCTCGCCGTTGATAGTTCGATCACCAGCTGCAGCATCAGCGAGCACGGGGATGAGGTCGACGATGGCCGTGGGCGACGTTGGCGCCTCCGCTGGGGTGGAAGCAGGCGTCGATTCGCTGGCGTCACGCCTTCGACATTCCGTCGAACAGGTCGCGGGCGCCATAGCGATGCTGTCGTTGGCATCAGCGGGAGCGACCGTTTGTGGCCCGTCGACGATGGGGACCGCAGTCGAGGACTCGACCAGCCGTACCGACGCGATGGCAAGCTCGGTAGCATCAGAGCTCGGCGTCACGGGCTCGATGACGCAGCCGGCGATGGCAAGCTCGGTAGCGTCGGTGCTCGCCGTCACGGGCGCGGTGACGCAATCGGTGGTGTGGAGCATAGATCGGTTAAGTGCATCCACGCAAGCCCGAATGTTATCGGAGATAGCATCGAGGTATGCTTTGAGCTCGGGATCCATGGCGAGATTGGGGTGGAATTTTTTTTTTTTTTTGGGGGGAAATTTCGGTGGTGGGTGGATCGGGACTGATACCAGATGATAGGTACCAGATACACAACTAGCTCAATCTAGCAATCTTACAAGGTTTTGGTGTAGTATTTGGGATACAAGATGAACAGCATGAATCGGGAGAGGAAGGAGAGAGCCGAGGTGGGAGGAGAGGAAGCCGCCGCCGGGTTCGCCTGATCCAACTTGGATGGCCTGAGCGTTGTCTACTCCCAGGCATATGTAGCGTCCAGCTTCTGAGAGTCGGTGCCGGACCAGGCCCATGTGGCGGCCCAGGAAGCCGGCCCATGTAGAAGGGGAATAGGTTCCTAACAGGATCCTCTACACGACTAGGCCATCATTCCTCCACCCTTTGAAAATAGTCAGAAAAAACATGTCCCAAGCCATGCCAAACGTTAGGTTCACCATCCATCCATGTGCTAATCATCAGCTCGTGATTTGTTTAAATCCACTCAGACGGTGTGTACGGCGAGCGAGCGAGCGAGCGAATCGACGACGCCATTAACGCGGCAACCGCTAGCACAATAGACTAGTGGTTCTTGGATCAATCCGACAGCTAGCTAGTAGCTTGATCGAAAGAACGGCTTGAGCTGTCTTAACGCCCAATCAAGCGATGATTGAGTCTGTTTAGTACTCCGTAGCTGTGGTCTGATAGTCCCTCTAGTTTGACCACGGGCCGCCAAATGGAGACGCGCGCCAACGGGTGAGAGAAGAGCCGCTGGCTGGCTGATGCTGCTGTGTGCAGCAGGCATGACGATGAGCTTGCTAGTGCGAGCATACTCCATCTCTCCTATCTAAAAGAAAAGTTTTGTTCCTTAGTCTGCCAACCCACCACTTCGTCAACCCCTTTCGTCCAACTCTCACGTACGTCCCCCTCGCACGGGCGTTCCCTTCGCCGCTAATGGGCCAGGCCCACATCCACGCCCATCGCTTCTCCCACGAGCTGCCTCCCCCAACATGACATCGGTGCACCGCCGCCACACCATGCCTCCGATTTGCTGCGACTCCCCGTGCCGCCATGCCTTCCTCGCGCAGGCCCTCGTGCTCCCCACAAGCGGCAACCGCCGCATTTCCCCTCAAGAGACGAGGACGAGATAGAGCAGATTGGCAGCGCGGCCAGGCCCGACAAGAACGGAGGTTCCAACCACGGGGCCGGCAGCGAGGGCAATGAGAGCGGCGCCGACCGCTCTGCCGGAGGAGACTGCAGCCTGCCAATACGTCGTTCTATTTCGTCCAACTTCGCCCCTCGCGCTCCTCTCCGCGCCCAAAAGAACCCACAGATTCGGGGAGCATGTTGGCGCTCCCTCTCCCTCCTCGATCCTTCCTCAACTCCTCTCTCTTGCGGCCAACCATGCGAGAGTCCCTGCCGCCGCCGCCTCCATCGCGTGCAGGAACCACGACTCCATCTAGCGCCGGGCGCGTGCCTTTCTTCGCCGAACTCGCCTCCCCTGAGGTCCTGACCCCCTTCGTCGCCGAGGGAGCCCCATGCCCTCCGAGCTAGGGTTCCACCACCTCATAGCAACACACTCCATCACCGCCCCTACAGCCCTTCGCCCGGAACACCAGCACCAATCATCTCCCTCTCTTTTCTCTTCCGCCCCAACTCCTCTCCCACGTCAGATTCGATCTCACCGAGCCTCCGGCAGCCGAGAAAATGACAGAAAACCACCACAATTGGGGCTAAGTTGTCTGAGACCACCGAAATTGAGGCTAGGGACACAAACCACCTATCTTTGGGGCAGGAGTGTGACAAGGAGCACTGATTCTGAATTTTAGTTGTCTTAACAGCATTTCTGACCATGCGGTCCCACTGTCAGGCCTAGGTGGCAAAAACAAAACAGAAAAAAATAAAAAAGTCAACAACCGGGGTTTTCTTTTCCCTTCTCTCTTCTCCTCTCCCTGATCCCTTTTCCTATGACGCCGATGGCCGCTGCACCTGCGCCATGGCCGCGCTCGCGGAGGGGCCGCACCCGCGCCATGGCCGCCGTCACGGAGGTCGCCGGAGCCGGCCGCGCCCGCGCTAGTGCTCCGCACGGTCGGTCGCTAGCGGCGCCCTGCCTCCTGGCCGCCGTGCCGCTCGCGGCGCCCCGCCTCCACTGGCCTGGACGACGACGGCGTCATATAAAAGGGCCACCGCGGCCGCCGACAAAGCCCTCCATCTTCCACCGACCGGTTGCCACGCCGTCGGCCATGCTCGAGCTCAGCCTCGGGCGCTGCCCCGCCGGCGGGAAGCTTCCCCGCCACGGCGATCCGTGTCGACGAGCTGCGACCTGCACCCGGAGGAGGCCTTCACCGGCTTCTGCACCGCCTGCCTCCGCGAGCGCCTCGCCGGCCTCGAGGACTACTCCGCCGCCGCGGTCGCCGCGCCGGGCCGCAGGTCCACCTCCGCCATTCGCTCCCTCTTCTCCAGGCCTTTCGCGGCCGGCGCGGCCCCCTCGGGCTCCGGCCAGGCGCGGGCTCTGGCACAGGTGAGCTCCGGCCAGCTCGGGCGCGGGCACGGGCGAGCTCCGGCCAGCTCGGGCGCGGGCACGGGCACGCTCCGGCCGGGCGCAGGCTCTGGCACAGGTGAGCTCTGGCCAGCTCGGGCGCGGGCACGGGCACGGGCGGCGGCCCTCCGCGTCGAGTAGCTCTCGCACGGACACAGCCGTCTCCGCGGCGTCGTCCTCGTCGTCCGCCGGGTCGAGCAGCTCCCGAACGGACGCGGCCGTTTCCGCGGCGCCGTCCTCGTCGTCCGCCGGGTCGAGCAGCTCCCCCCGCACGGATGCGACGAGAAGCAGGGGAGGCGGAGCTTGGAGGCGTTGACCTCCCGCCATCCCGATTTGGTTTCTTTTTTACTTTTCTTTGCCACGTGGGCCTGGCAGTGGGTCGGCTCGGTCAGAAATCCTGTTAACAGCACTAATCTGTGAAATCAGTGCAACTTGTCACACCTCTGCCCCAAAGATAGGTGGTTTGTGTCCCTAGTCTCAATTTCGGTGGTCTCAGACAACTTAGCCCCAATTGTGGTGGTTTTCTGTCATTTTCTCCCGGCAGCCTGAATCCACTGGTGTGCCACTGCCGGCAGAAGGTGTGATCGAAGGGTGATCTGCTTAAGATGAAGTCATAGGAGGGTCTTTGGCATCTAATGGTATGCATTGCGTTGTGCTGTTATGTTAACTGAATCCAAAGGATGACTTACTGAATTTTTTTGTCCAGAATTCGAAATTTTATGTTCATGTCACTTATCTAAATTCTTCTGCAATTCCATCGCTGGCTTGATGAATCTTTTAGTTTGGCGTATGGCAAGAATATTTGCCTTGTAAATTATGACATGCCATCGTCATGT
Source organism: Poa pratensis (assembly GCA_947311845.1). NCBI lineage: Eukaryota > Viridiplantae > Streptophyta > Magnoliopsida > Poales > Poaceae > Poa > Poa pratensis. The sequence goes on along the minus strand of CAMZMU010000043.1, from coordinate 59,337,365 downwards.
GTAGGAAGGTTAAATGGGCACAGGAGATGAGGACACATGTAGGTTTTTCAAGCATTCTTCGGTTCAGATACAGCTCTGCCCAAGATCTACCACGAAAAGACAAAGCTGGGTGTTGCAACAGGTTAACTTCACAAATAAACTCTCATTATGGCATAAGCGTCCATCTCAGCAAACATTTCTTGGGGCCACATTCTGATGATGGCAATTGGTTAGGTTCAGTAGGATATGCAAATCAAGCAGGTTAAAGCGCTGCAAGGTTTGTGTATTTGTATATTTATGTGTGAGCATTTGTATATTTAAGGACCAGTTCTTGTGTACATGAGCATTTGTATATTTAAGGAGTTCTCTTGTAGATAAAAATCATTGGAACCTTGAAAATGATCATAAGGAATGTGCAACAGCATAATCATAATTTCCTCGTGTTAAGGTTGGGGGTTTGTAATGACATAAATATGCTAACGTCCTTTGCATTTTTGTTTGCAGACTGAATTGATATTGGGGACTACAAAGCTTGCGATATGCTCCATATATGTACGTAGACAAGACCTTCAGTTTATCGCCTCCAACCAGTTTGGTAAGCTGCACACTCACATATCCTTTCCTTAACGCTATATGTGTAATCATATATGAGGTATGAGCGCACCATCAATTTCCTGTTTTGACAATACTGCTGGTAGTTCACAAAATAACCAGTTGGGACCTTGGAATATTTACAGAACCCTCAATTGGTAAACTGCACTAAAATCAAGAAAATAATGGTGGCTTATGATGGGCAAGGATAAACGAGACACCAACAACAACCGAGGACAGTTCTCAAGAGAAACCAAGATTGCACAAGCTGGAGTTTCAGGGAGATCGATGAAGACTAAGTGGCTGTGCATCGCCTGTAGAGTCCTCTTCTTACCTTCAGTATGGTTTATGGTGCAGGTAAAACTCCTAGCAGATGTTACAGACGTCATCATGGTCTACTAATAATCGGCATGAATCTGTCATTAAGCCCTCATCGTCAGCTGATGTTACATGGAATAGATCGCCGCTACACATTTTGTTAGAAATGTTTTATATGTTGGTTGTGTTGTTGTGGTATCAAGCCAGGGAAACTTCATCGCTGCAATGAGTATTGCATATGATCCTTTAAACTGAAACTATAAGCTTCGCAGATGCTAAGATCTTAGGAACATGTGTACTATATATGTTCCATTTTATGCATTTTGAGCGATATTTGTGTCGCCCTAGATCAAGTTTCGTCATTGATTTATTGCAATTTTGTCACGTGAGGTTCCCGTGTGCTGCTCTTAGAGCCTAAGATCAATGTTGAATGGAGTTGAGAAAATCTGTTTGTGCTTTAAAAAAAATTAGCTAGCTGTCCTGGCACTTGAGTGTTTGAGAAAAATGGGGATGTCAGTTTTCAGCTGGAGCACTACATGTTTTCTAGCAATAGAAGCACCTACGTGTTATGACCACTATGATTAGCCCAATTGGGTCCCAGCCTACCATTGTCAATGTATCTGGAACAGCCATATTTTATCGTTCAATAGTTTAACCTATTGAGTAAACACTATCAGGTTTGCACACTGAAGTTATTTTCAGATTTAGTGAGAGTGTGTTTTACAATGTTGTCGATAACTGTTATTGATGATAATCAATAGATGTATAAACCTTTATAGAATTTCTTTCAATTTACAAATAATTTTATACAACCACACTGCTAATTAAATACTAATTGTAGATTTTTCAGGTCAATCAGTAAAGATGGGAGTATTCATGTTCATAGTCTATTCCCGTGAATGCGGCGCGGCAAGTGACACAGAGGTAGATGCTCGGCATGCTGGGCTGCGGAGGCGGCGGCGACGATGCAGAGGTGGATGCTGGGCATGCTGGGCTGCGGAGGCGGCGGCGACGACACAGAGGCAGATGTTCGGCATGCTTGGCTAAGGCGGCAAGGGCGAGACGGCTGACACGGCTAACATGGCATCATGTGTGGTGACTCGTGAAGCGTGTGCTCAAGGACCGGGCGATGTCTGCTGTAACATGGCCCGCATTGGTAGACTGACACATTGCCGATGATCTATCCGGAATTCCGGGAGGCAGCGATGGGGGTGGGAACATGAGTTCGTGAGGGAGAAAATCAGGGGTGCGGCTGACACACTACGGTTGGTTGCTTTTCTGATATACACTGGTGTACAAAGAGAAAGAGATGATTCATACGATGCTGTTGTGGGTATCATGTGCTATGCTCTGTTGTGTGTGTTGTTTGGGTCAATCTTGTTCTTGGACAATTCATAGATTTAAATTGAGATTTGGAACAATTTTGGTTTTTCTTATGTGTACTGATGTGGCAATGCTCTCTGCTGCTGCCATTTTTGAAGGAGAAGAAGAAACAACGGGAGATGGAGAAATTGCTAGCTGTTTGTGTTGTTATTGGTGTCTAAGTTTACTACTTGTTGGTTGTTCCTACTGATTGTTGTGTTGAAAAATCAACAATATTTTGGAAATTTCAAAGCGATGTTATATTGAATAATTTTAATAGGAGTGAACAACAACATGGGAATCTTTAGGGGAAAATTTTCCTAAAGGAGTCCTGGTTTTGAGATTCATCCAGAGGAATTGTTGCACGTACCCTTTACTCTTCGCAGTCGTGTTCTAAATTCATCCTGATGTCTCGCTCGATGATTCTATCATGATTTTACTTCTCATGTTCGCTTTTTACAGAATTGTGAGCTCATTGCCTTGGGATTGACCACCTCAAACACATTGCAACCGCGGGTGGGAAAGAGGATGAGCAGCGAAACGTTCGTGTTGAAATAGAGGATGTGTGTCGGTGGTGGTGGGGGGGGGGGGGGGGGGGGGGGGGGGAGAGAGGGGCTTGAGCCATGTTTGTTAGGTTTGGAGCATACAATATTTTTCTCCCGTTGCAACGTACGGGCATTTTGCTAGTCCGTTTTAAAATATAAGGTGTTTTAGATTTTATCGAAATTCGCATTTATCTAAATATATTTAGACATGTTTTACTGTGTAGGTTCACTTATTTAGATCCGCATCTAGCTAGTCAACATGTGAGTGACCTAAAACATCTTATAGGAGTATTTAAAAAACGGGGGGAGTAACTATGACAGGTTAGGACGCGACATGTCTACGTGGCCCTTAGGCTTCAAACGGTGTAATTTCTCGTGTTTCTTCCTGTGTATCATACCGAACTCATTCAGTTTTTTTAGAGGTGCCATGTATGGCCTATTGCTGAGTTGTAAGGGAGAAAAGAAAATGAAGAAATTTGTCTTCTCATAAAAAGGAAGAGCTCTTTACACCCAATATATTAATTGTCATTTTTTCCAATGTATAAGAAGTCATCTTTTGCTCGCGTATTTCTCCAATATCTAGTATGCCACGTATGATTATTGTTGGGTTGTGAGGGGCAGGGACGGAGCCAGCACTCATCATTGGAGGGGGCAGAATCAAGTTGGCGGGGGCAAAATAGCTTAGAACTACCAATTATAAGCATGATTATAAGTGAGTTTATGAAGAAAATCAATTTGTTGGGGTGGCTTAGCCCCTGCCCGTCCCCCCTTCCTCCGTCCATGGTGAGGGGTAGAAAAGAACAAGAATAAAGTTGTCTTCTCCTCATGAAAAGGACAAGCTCTTTCCGCCCAAGAGTATTGTCATTTCTTCCATTGTACAAGAAGTCATCTCTTCCTCACATGCGTTTCCTATTTCTAATATGTCACGCATAATTATTGCCGAGTCGTAAAATACATAAAAGAACATGAAGAAGTTTGTCTTCTCCTCATAAAAAGGACAATCTCTTTACGTCCAATAAATTCTCATTTTTGTTAGTATATAAGAAGTTGTATTTCCTCGCTTACTTTTTCCTATTGATAGTATGTTATGTATGATTATTGCTGAGTTGTAAAAGAGATAAATAACATGAACAAGGTTGTCTTCTCCCGTGAATAGAAACATGCTCTTTACGTCAAGATATTCTCATTTTTTTCATCATTGTATAAGAAGTCATATGAACCTGGTACTTAAGGATAAAACACAACCAAATATGGGATCAACCTTTTGTCTTTAAGCTGTGGTAGGGTCATCAACTTGGTCCTTAGAGATAGGATAAAACCAAGTATGACATCAAACATCTATCTTAAATGTGTGGCGGTGTCTTCATGTTCAACTTGGTCCTTAAGGCACAACCAAGCATGACATCAACCTTTGTCTCAAAGGTGTGGTGGGTCGTCATGTTGAAATTGTTCCTTAGGTATAGGACACATCCAAGCATGAAATCAACCTTTGATCTTAAAGCTGCGGCAGGGTCATGATTTTGAACTTAATCCTTAAAGATAGGACACAACAAACCATGACATCGACTTTTATCTTAAAGGTGCGGTAGGGTCATCATGTTAAACTCGGTCCTTAGGGATATGACACAACCAAGCATGACATCAACCTCTATCATAAAGGTGTGGTAGTGTCCTCATATGTTGAACTTGGTCCATAGGGCTAGAACACAACCAAGCATGACATCAACCTTGATCTTAAAGATATGGTAGTGTCCTCATATGTTGAACTTGGTCCTTAGGGCTAGAACACAACCAAACATGACATCAACCTCTATCTTAAAGGTGTGGTTGTGTCCTCATATGTTGAACTTGGTCCTTAGGATGACTCCAATGGGCCGACGCATCGAGTTCGCACGCGTCCGTTCCTGTCCGCGGGAGCCAGAAACACGGCCAATGGGGCGACGCAAACGGACCGCGGTTCGTTGTTCTGTCCGCCGCGACCCATTCTTGGCCCAAATTTGGGCCAGGTTTGCGTCGGCCGCGGACGCGCGAAGCGCTCGTCTATCCTCCCCATTTCCGCCCAGGCCCCGCGTGTCATACACTACAACGGCTAGAGCGGCCACCTACCCCCATTAACCGCGGGCGGTGGAGCTCTTTAAATGGCGCCGACCGGCCAAACCCTAGAGCAGAAAACCCTAGAGCTCTCCTCCCCCAGCCACGGCGGTCACCACCTCCAAGCACAGATCCACGCGCTGAAATGTATCCGCCGCCGCCGCCGCAGCATCTGGTGGACCAGGTCGAGCGAGCGCGTATGAGCGCGCGGGGGCGCTCTCGCGGCAGCTTCTCGCGCCGGATGGTGACCAGCCCGGCATGGGCCGACATGATTCCGCAGCCGCCGCGACCGCGGCTGTCTGACAACGAGAGAAGGGTGGTGGAGGCCGCGTACTCCGACTCCATCGACAACGACGAAGAAGAGTACGCCGCCGGAGTCGCGGCGGGTAGCGCGCCGCCCGAGCCTCCCATCGGCGTGGGCGGCTATGTCCACAGCTTCGAGGAGGAGGCGGTGCGGGCATCCCACATGCAGCTGAACGCTCAGAGGGTGGCCGCATCCCACATACTAGGTCTTTTATTATGTATTTTCAGTTTCCAAATATGTAATCCTTATTATTAAGAAAAATGTTTGGTAAAAAAAGGCCGAACAGACTCAATGCGTCGGTCCCATTGGGTGCAGTGGCCAGAAAGGGCGGACCTGGTCCAGACGCGCGTCGTTTGCCGAGGCAAACGGACAAAACACGGACCAAACACGCGTTCGTTTGGGTCGCCCGTTGGAGTCATCCTTAGGGATAGGACCCAACCATGACATCAACCTTTTATCTTAAAGGTGTGGAAGGGTCATGATTTCGAACTTGGTCCTTAAAGTTAGGTCACAACCAAACATGACATCAACTTTTATCATAAAAGGTGTCGAACATGGTTCGTAGGGCTTGAACACAACCAAGCATGACATCAACCTTTGTCTCAAAGGTGTGCAGGGCAATCATGTGGAACTCGGTCCTTAGGAATAAGACACAACGAAGCCTGACATCAACCTTTGTTGAATTTGGTCCTTATAGATAGGACACAACTAAGCATAACATGAGTCTCTATCTTATAGGGTGTGGTAGTGTCCACATGTTAAACTCGGTCCCTAGAGCAAGGATAACATAGAGCCAATTACCGGCTATATGTCGGTCTAAGTTCATGAAAAAACGGATCAAATATATTGTGGCTCGCCCTTCACATACAACACGTTTATTTTTTATCGTATTCTCTCTCCTACAACTAATCAACTATGTTATTTAAAATTGCTACAACTTACTTATACCATCGTATTACACTTCCTCTTAGGGTCAAGACACAACCAAGCATGACATGAACGTTTAGAAAAAAAATGCGCCATGCATGATTATCTTTTTTTTTTTTGCGAAACACAGTACAACGCAGACACTCACCCCTATGAACGCACACACGCACACCCTACCCCTATGAGCATCTCCGAAAGACTGAGCTGGCGGTTGGGTCTTGAGATTGACGAAGTCACCCGGGCGCCTCGCTGTCGACGGGAACGTCGCCTCCCACTGAAGAATATTCCGCCTAAATGAGAAACACCAGCGTCAAACCTGGGGTTTGAACTCTGGTGGGCTGGGGTACAACCACCCTCCTAACCATCTTGCCACAGGCAAGTTCTCGCCATGCATGATTATCGGTAAGGTAAGGAAGTGAGAAGAAGATAAAATATTCGTCAACACGTGGAGAGACAAACCTAAACTTTCTTTACACGAGGTGATCTTCTTCCCAACGTGTTTTTTCTCCTACTCAATTTTAACCGGTATACACAACTTTTATCGGTGAGAGCTTAATTGCTAAAGCCTAAAGGTGAGACGCAAACTTTGTATTCTTACAAAAAAAAAAGTTGTGTGCACAATAATTTTCTTACGGTAACAAAAATCCAAGCCGATGCCGAGGACACTGCCAACGTAGGGCCATCCATCACGAACCCATCATCACCCTCACAGACATGCACGCTCTGCGCGTCAGGCGTGCTGGTAGCGTGCCACCTACCTCCCTTTACTTCTCCGCAGAGTCCTCTGCACGTTGACCTCCCCTCGCCATTCAATTCCTCTCTCCGTCACAGACTCACAGCAGCAGCAGCAACCCACATGCATGTTCTGCGTTCTCGGGATGCGAGTCCGTCGCGCCGCAGAGAATCCCAGGCAGACTACTTCTCTCCCGGCGTATCTCAGCTTCGCCGTTAACGGCCACGTACAGCGGCACCAGGCAGGGCGGACGCTGCTCGACCTTCTCCTACACCACTGACACGTGGGCCACCGAATGGCCGGACCTACCTGGAAGCGGCGCCGACGTGTTCCTCCTCTGGACCTGCCCCTTGGGCCTTGGCCACAGCGCGTGAGCTTCGGCAGAATGATGGTACAGGACAGTTGGGCGACTCGTATCGTATCATGAAGCAAACTGCATATCCGCTTTTGCTTTCGCCGGAAATACTACCGAGCGAGGAGGAGGCATATGTGCAAAGTGGTCACGAGGTGTTTGCCATGCGGCCCATGCCGGTGACGTGCAGCGTGGGCGCCGCCTGGCGTACGCGTGGGGCCCTGTCACCGGAGCTGAGCGCGCCACGTTGCGGCGACAGCAGAAGCACATCACATAGCCCTCCCCGCGCGCACCGTTGCTGATTTCCGGATTTTCCTTCCTTTTCCTCCGCCTAATTTTCGCCGACGCCAAACCTGGTGGATATTTATATTATTTTGACAAGAAAGCTGGTGGATATTTTAAAAGCAGACAGGGGGGCGGGCTGGGGACGCCATTTGTTAATTGTTGCTTTGTTATAATGTCCCTATAGAATTAAGCAAATGTTGGTTTAGTCCCACGGACTCCATGCAGGGTGCTGCATGCCCACTTGACGGCGTAGTTTAATATACTGTTCATTTGAGTATAATAATGTGGTGGTTCGAATATATACCTTTTCGGGTAATCTTTAAATATATGAGTGCTAATGGTTGTTGCGTGTAGTTCTCAACAAAGAGAAACCATTGTGCTGTTTCAAAAATTCACTTTTGTGTCTGTCCTTGATATTTAATGTACTTAAGCAACAATGCAGCTGATACAAAGTTACACGAAGAATACTCAATTATGTAATCCCGTCGTCTGGAATAACATCAACATGTGGCATATAATTAACAATGCCATCACATTAGTCATGGTTTTCAAAGGCATCGTGATATTTTTCATGTGTAATAGCAAAGCAATCCCACTACTACTTGATATCGACATCTCCGAAGGAATTATAACACACTAAAGCACCATGTTTAACATGGAGGCACCATACAACCACATAGAAATAAGTAATGGTAAAGTATTGCACGCTCCTTTTTGAACAATATGTTATCTTCACGATTGCTAGTCCGCCAATTGCAAGTGTTCAACATACTTCTATCGTTTCATTGCACGTACATATAGTTACATCCATAAAATATCTGTGAAAGAACTATAAGAATTATTGTGGGAAGCGATGCCTTGTTCTCGGCTCGCGTTGCATGTTATATAGGCCAAAGGCAATGTCGGTTACATGGAGATTTTACAGGGATTTGATCTGATCTCTAGATCAGCTTGATACGTAAGTAAACCCAAGATATGCTTTATAAAACAGCATATTCGGTTACAATATAACAACTCTGATTTAATTCCTAACATCCCCCTTAATCAAAACTTGGGCTAGTGTCAAAACTTGAACAAGTTTAGATTATGCTTGAATGCTTCAAGTTCTCTCTTGGGTAGTGGCTTTGTGAATCCATCAGCAACTTGATCTTTGGAGGAGATAAATCTAATGTCCAACAACTTCTGTGCAACTCTCTCGCACAAAATGAAAATCAATTTCTATGTGCTTTGTTCTTGCATGAAAAACAGGATTGGCTGAAAGATATGTAGCTCCCATATTGTCACACCATAAGCAAGGAGTTTCATTTAGCTTAACTCCAAGCTCTCGAAGGATGGTTTCAACCCATATTACCTCTGCAGTTGCATTTGCCAAAGACTTATATTCAGCTTCTATACTCGAGGGAGATATTGTGGCCTGTTTTCTAGCACTCCATGAAATAAGATTAGGTCCAAAAAACACAGCAAACCCGCCTGTGGACCTTTTGTCATCAATACATCCGGCCCAGTCCGCATCGGAGAAGGCACTGATCAAAGTAGACATGGATTTCCGAAAAGTAATACCTGTGGTGATGGTGTCTTTAACATAGCGAAGAATTCTCTTAACTGCCGTCCAATGAACAGTAGTGGGAGAATGCAAGAACTGACATACTTTATTGACTGAAAAGGAAATATCTGGTCTAGTCAATGTCAAATACTGAAGACCACCTACAATGCTCCGGTATTTTGTGCTGTCCTCCGGTCCTAGTGGATCACCTTGATGAAGAGACAATGTTTTCTGTTGCAGATAATGGTGTACAAAAAGCTTTACAATTATTCATGCCAACTTTAGCTAATAGTTCATCCGCATACTTAGCTTGACTAAGAACAAGACCATCCTTAATTTTCTTTACTTCAATACCCAGAAAGAAATGCAAGTCACCCAAATCCTTGATGGCAAAGTGTTTATTAAGATCTGCTACTAGTGTTCTCACGGCTTGACTTGAAGAACCAGTAACTATTATGTCATCCACATAGACCAAAACATAAACTGTGATACCTGACTGGTTGTAAATGAACAATGATGTATCTCCTTGAGAGGGAAAGAACCCTAACTCCTGAAGTTTGTTGCTCAGCCGTGAGTACCAAGCCCTTGGTGCTTGTTTGAGCCCATACAAAGCTTTATCCAACTTGCACACATAGTGAGGAGTATTTTTTTATCTTCATACCCAGGAGGTTGTTTCATATATACTTCCTCTTCCAGAACACCATGCAGAAACGCGTTCTTGACATCGAGTTGTCGTAGACTCCATCCTCTAGAGACTGAAACAGACAAAACAAGTCGTATAGTGACAGTTTTTACAACAGGACTAAATGTGTCCTCATAATCTATACCAAACCTCTGTTTAAAACCTTTGGCAACCAATCTAGCCTTGTACCGTTCAATAGTACTATCTGGATTTTTCTTGATACGAAACACCCATTTGCAATCAATCAAGTTTTTGTTACCAATATGAGGAGACACAAGATGCCACGTTTTGTTCTTCATAAGAGCCTCATATTCTTCATTCATAGCTTTACACCAAGCTGGAGTTGTAAGAGCATCTTGTAGACTTGCTAGTTCTCCTGTGGTAGACACAGAAAAATTATACCGAACGCACCCATCAGTCCAAATTTTTGGTTGTATAATACCCTTTGTAGCCTTGTTCTTGGTGCAGACGAAGCTACAGGAGCACTCTCCGCAGACGATCCTGGCTCTGCGCTGTCGGCAGACACGCCAGGGCCGCGCACGGGTGGCTCCGGGACGTGCGCGGTCGGCTCCGTCCGACCAGCGGCACGGCGACGCGTGTAGACGATGGGCCCAGGCGATGGTGGATGCTGACTGGATGACGATGTGTCGCCTCCTGATTCGTCCGCGCAGGAATCTGCTCCGGATGGATGTGGCGCAGACTCTGAGGACGATGCGCTGCCAGCAGAATCAGCAGGATCCGCATCGGATCCGGCGTCTGACGTAGACAGAAGATCCTCCTCGGGATCGACGCCGCTTGTCTCTTCTGATTCATTGTTTGTATCTGTTGCTTCACCGTTTGAACTCAAATCTTCACTGTTTTCTTCCAAAATTTCAACAGTAGCCTGCACACGACTAGGAGAAGATGATGGCATAATAAAATTAGGCATATGATCATTAGTATTTGCACCCTCGTGATTTGGAACAAGATCTTTTGGGAGTAAAAGAATTTCTTTTCGAAGTAGTGCTCCGGCATTTGGATGGAGAGAGACAAACGGAAAAATATTTTCATCAAAAACAACGTCCAAGATATGCTTTATAGAACAGCATATTCGGTTACAATATAACAACTCTGATTTAATTCCTAACAAGAACCAACGCCAATTGCAAGTGTTCAACATACTTCTATCGTTTCATTGCACGTACATATAGTTACATCCATAAAATATCTATGAAAGAACCAACGCCTAACTACGTAACATAGCATGCTATAAACACAGGCAAAATCACAATTATAAGGAAAACTATCGGCGTAGCGTGCCATCGATGCAATCATATTTCAGTTCACGGCTATAAAAAAGCACCAACACGTAAGTCGTAAACGCAGCAGCCAAAAAGGAAGAGAAAACCCTGCGCCAGCCGCCAAGAGAGAACCGCGATTCCCGCAGACCCTAGGGTCCAAAACGCGAAATCCACCCCCAGAAAAGTCCCCCAAGATAAAAAGGAAGCCACCGAATTCCGGGAAGAATCCGCCAGGACGCTTCCTCTCTTCGCTTTCCTCCCTCGTCGTCTCCTTCATTCCTCTCTCTCTCCACCTTCCCCTGCAACTTTCCATTATACTTTACCACCCACTGCCCATCCGTCCCATCCTCCCTCTCTCCCCCGCGACGCCACTCCCCAGGACATTCGCTCCGATTCCCCGCCTCGGGCCACGCGGCGCGCCCCCGATCGCCGGCGAGTTCGTCCTGGTGAACCCTTCCTGTGCCGAGGTGGGTGTCTGGGAGGCGGGCGAGATCCCCGGCCGGAACCGCGCGGCGCGGATTGTTTTTTCTCTGTGTGGGGATTTTTATTCGCGAGAGGGTGTTTGTTCTAGGGTTTCTGACGGGAATGCGGGTTTCCGCTGCAGGTCTCGGAGGTCTCTGAGGAGGAGCAGGGGATCCGGCGCCGCCACACCGCACGCCGGCCATGTCGGGCCACCTCGACCGCCTCGCGCGCCCAAGTGAGCTGCTCTCCCGACTCGATTTCGCCTCCTCGTTACTTATTTGCCACTGTCGGTTTCCGCGGTGAGATATCGATTCGGGGGAGGGGCAGGGTTAGGCTGTGTTATTTCGCCGTGTTTCGCGTCATCTCCCTGCGTGAACTGTGCTGGTCAGATTGGATTGGCCGCACCTGGGCAGGCGGCTTCGAGTTCCGTAGTAGAATAGTTCTCTCGTCTTTGGAGGCGTCTCCGCCTGGATCGGGTCATAGGATGGGTTGGCGGCTGCCAGGTGATTTGCTTGCGGTCTGACCTGTTCAATACCGCGTTGATTTGGTCTCAAAAGAGCCGCTGCTGCAGGTCTGTTCTATGCGCGTGGTTTCCTATGCCTGGAGCGGCTAGCATAGTTGGATTTTGTGGGCGTTATAAACTTTTTTTACATCTCTGTCCGTGATGTTCCTGCCCCTGGGCAACATGTTCGGCAGGGCAGAATGGACGAAATCCTTTTAGTAGGAGGAGAAAGTTCCGTAGCGATTTGCGCATGAAAAGGTGCCTTGACCTCTCAACCGCTCAAGGCTGAATCTGTGATCAATATTCTGGTGGACAAGAATACCAGAAAATTTAATGCAAGAACAACCTGCAATGTAGTTTGGTATCAACTGCTGGGGGACTGGAAACCGACCTTGCAGTTAAGAGAACATGTCTCCTGTGCGGTTGTTCAACCTTTTTGCCATCATTATCCCTGTTTAGGTGGATCCTTTCAAGGGAGATGGCTAATGATTCTATTCATCTGATATTTTGATCCTTGTTTAAGAAACTTATGAAGAAGTTGAACCACCGATACTTATGCATTTTGTAACTGTTATCATCTGGCCATATAAGGTTGTAAACATTGAGTTGTCTTGTTGGAACCACCTTTTGCCTGTGAGCTGGATTCATTGTTCAGAACAAGGATATTCCCAAAGCTTATTTTATTGAGAAGTTGTCATGACACTGATGTTTGTTGTTTAGTAATTGTAATGCTGGGGAGGGTATTGATTCTTCAACAAATCCAATGCTATGCACTTGTACTTATTGCTCTTAAGTATGACGAGCTCTGTACAATTTCATATGCTACTTACTGCCAAGAAGTCGTTTTTGCATTCAAATAAACTAGTGTTGTAAACTTGGACAACTTGGCATGACCATTGGCTTTTTTGCCCTTATGATGTCTCAGGTTATGAAGGGTGCTCAAGTCACGATGAGCGGAGAGACCACAGGTTAGATTTTGAAATCTCGGAAGATGAAAAGAAGACAAGAATGGGCTCCCTGAAGAAGAAAGCTATAGATGCATCGAGCAAGCTTAGACATTCCTTAAAGAAGAAGAACAGGAGGAAGAGTGGTAGTCGGGTTCTCTCTGTGTCTATTGAAGATGTGCGCGATCTAGTGGAACTGGAAGCAGTAGAAACATTTAGACAGGCACTGATTTTGGATGAGTTGTTGCCTGCAAAACATGATGACTATCATATGCTGCTGAGGTATAATCCTGTTAATTGTGATACCCGTTTTACAAGAGCTCGACATGCCTTACTTTTTTGCTATATTTCAAATGTGTGTCTATAAGCTAATTAAAAATGTTTATGCTAGATTTCTGAAAGCAAGGAAGTTTGACATTGAGAAAGCAAAGCAAATGTGGACTGACATGCTTCAGTGGAGGAAGGAGTATGGTACTGACACAATTGTTGAGGTCAGCTAGCTGAAATTAAAGTCTTAATACACTTCGGATTTATTTGGCTATAAATAACAGCTGTATCCATATTTATGTGTAGGATTATGACTATGATGAGTTGGACACTGTTCTGGAATATTATCCTCATGGCTATCATGGTGTTGACAAAGAGGGGAGACCTGTTTATATTGAAAGGCTTGGAAAGGTTGACCCTAACAAGCTTATGAATGTAACGACTATGGACAGATATGTAAGGTACCATGTGAAGGAATTTGAGAGGAGCTTCTTGATCAAATTTCCAGCGTGCTCTCTTGCCGCAAAAAGGCACATCAACTCGAGCACAACAATTCTAGATGTTCAGGGCGTGGTATGTTGCCGAAGACTTAATATACACAACCTTGTGCATGTTATCACAAATTTGGCAACTGGAAAGTTCTGACTTGATACATGCTTTGCAGGGTTTGAAAAATTTCAGCAAAACTGCTCGTGAATTAATCATGCGACTGCAGAAAATTGACAGTGATAACTACCCTGAGGTCTGGACGTCCATCCTAATCTTGTAGATAAGCATAGTTCTCCATTTATTTGTTTTATTGTGATCAGTTGAGTTAAATATCCATCCTTTTCTGTTTTATGCTCCAGACTTTATACCAAATGTTTATAGTCAATGCTGGCCCGGGCTTTCGACTGTTATGGAACACTGTGAAATCTTTCATTGACCCGAAAACCACTTCCAAGATACATGTAAGTATTTTCATGGACCACACATTGCCCTTTTCATGCCAAAGTCACTTTATTTACAGGGTACTATTATGTTTCTTCAGGTACTTGGGAACAAGTGTCAAAGTAAACTGCTTGAAATAATTGAGGCTAGGTAAGTGACATTCAATGTACTGTTCTTGGAACACTGAAATTTGCTTTAAGGAGTACTCTGTTCTAATTATTCTCTAAATTTGTGTTGATTGATCAGTGAATTGCCAGAATTTCTGGGTGGCACTTGTACCTGTCCTGAATATGGAGGATGCCTTAAAGCTGAAAAAGGTCCATGGAAGGAGCCGTACATACTGAAGGTATGGCTTATGGGGTTCCTGCTGATCTTGTATCTATTACCAGTCACCACTTCCATTATCAGAGCCTACTAATGTGCTTATTATGTGCTGATACCAGAAAGTCCTCAATGGTGATGCCCAGTATGCTCGGCAGATCGTAACTATTTCCAATGGAGAGGAAACTATTGTTTCTTATGCCAAGTCTAAGTACCAAACGGTATGTCTCACAATCAATTTGTGTTCTTTGTTTGAGTGATCTATGTGAGAATATAATTTACATTAATATGGAATTCCAGGTACGTGGAAGCGATACGTCAACTGCGGAGTCTGGATCTGAAGCTGAGGATGTAACTTCACCGAAAGCTCTGAGAAGTTATATCTCTCATCCTAGGTTGACCCCAGTTCGTGAAGAGGTCAGTAGCTGAGATTTCATTGTTCTACCACCATGATGCAGTTATTTATGAGCAATCGGTGCAAATAGAATGTCAATCAGCTTGCTCAGCAGGGTAACTGAAGTGAAATTCTGATGACGCTCTATGTACTGTGCTAACATTAGTATGCGTGTTGAATGTTATCTCTTTGTTTTATTTGCAAGTTCCATAACGAACAAAACAATTGGAAGTGCCTGTCTCCATCGAACAACCTTTTAGGATAGAAAGTAGATAGCGTGTTCTAAACAATTAACGGCAATAGTAGGCAACTTCCTTGCCACCCTAATTTTCTGGCCAGCTGTTTTTAAATTTTCACGTTACAAAAATGCTTTACAAACCCTTTTTCTTCATCACTCTGTTATGTACACGGGTTGTGCTACACTGTTTGAACTTGTCTTTTCGCCTTTCAGGTCAAGATGATCAGGGCCACTAGCTTTTCTACCCGTATGCCAGAATATGACGTTCCTATCGTTGACAAGGCAGTGGATGCTACATGGAAGAGAGAACTTCCTAGGAAGGCAGCATTCCCATCCGCAGGTTTGTTTTTGTCAGCTTAATTGCAGAAAATGAGATGTTTTTTGTTACTGCCAAAACCTGATATTTGCTGATTGTTACTTCCAAACCCTGATATTTGCTGATATTTTTGTATGTAGACTCTTCTCTGGAAAGCACCACCAAGGCATCTAACAGGTCCTTGGATCAGATTCTTCCAGCTCTGATGGCTTTTGTGATTGCCATTGTAACGCTGCTTCGGTCAGTTAAAGATATTGCCACAAAGAGATTGTCTGATAAAAACGAGTCAGAAGAACAAAGTTCTGCATTATATCAAGACTGCTTTCCAAAAGAGGAGTTCCGCCCCCCATCGCCAAGTCCTGGGTTTGCTGAATCTGACCTGCTTTCCTTAGTCTTGCAAAGACTGGCACAGCTTGAGGAGAAGGTTCAGACGCTTCAAGAAAAGCCTTCTGAAATGCCTTGCGAGAAAGAAGAGTTGCTTAATGCAGCCGTCCGCCGCGTGGATGCACTGGAAGCCGAACTCATCGTCACAAAGAAGGTAATCCCATAGTGCACAATGGCTCGTTGCTCACTACATTTAGAATGCAAAAACCACAACTAGCCATGCAGACAAAGTTCACTCCAGAATTTTTGTACCTTGTATCAGTCTCAGTTAAGAAGTTCAATGTCCAGCCACTTACTCTGAACATTTGCAAATTCATGTAGGCTTTACACGAGGCTCTCATCTCGCAAGAGGAACTACTTGCATACGTTGACAGGAAGACGATTGCCAAGGCTCAGGTTTGTAACGCATATTGTTTCCGATACTTTTATTGCTTTTCTTATCTCGGTCATTTCTCATGTCTAGCTTCCTCTTGCAGAAAAAGAAGAAGATGATGTCTTGCTACTAGAATAAGGAGAGAGAGAGAGAGAGAGAGAGAGAGAGTTCCCCTTTGTTCAGTTTTCTTCCCTCTGAGTTGAGGTGCCAGAGAGGCAGAGTGGCGTTTGAGATGATGTAAACGAGTGATCAGTTCGTTTTCCTGACAAATGCGAAATGACAGACATCGGTTGTAAATCGACATAACATCCTGACATAAATAAATGTGTTTTTGCACCGAATTCTGCCTTTTATCATTCATGGCTTGCCTCAAATGCAGAATTGCTTGTAGAATGTCCAACATCTTGTTTTGTTTGACATCTTTACTGTAGTGTTGGTTGGTTACCCACGCTTTCGAGCATCACAAGCCTGTCGATACGTTAGGTGTAGCAAAACTATTTGAGTTTCACGTTTGAAAATTTCTTTAGATAACCTGGGGGAAACAAGACCTTTGGGCTAGAAATCATCATCTGCCACAATGCTCCTAAACATGGACAATATCATCATCATCGTCATCTTCATTATCAGCACGTTTCAGTCATAGCATGAATCACAAGGCTGAGTGAGCAGAGCTTATAAAACAAAGGCTTTACATTCTGTACACATAAACTAGGAAAAATTTGCGCGGCGGTGGGGGTAAAATTAAAATTTGGAAATGTCCTTATTTAAAAAGTGTGGAAATTTAAAATTGTTGAAAAGCAAAGAGAGGTTATGTTCAAAAATTGTTCAGATTTCGGAAAATGCTCAAATTGGGAAGTTTTTTTGGATTTGTTTTCTTTTTACGTTAGTAAAATGATCAGTCTTGAAAGGCGTTCAAAATTTTGAAATATTTAGATTTGAAGGACATTTAAATCTTCAAAATATTCAAATTTGTTTTTTGATCATATGTTGTAGACAGTCAGCCTTTTTTTTTGTGATCATGTTGATAATTTTTTTCCGTTTGTTCGTTGACAGCGAGATATGGATGTTCGGTGTTATTAGAACCAACTCCGGACTTGTGTTCTATCGATAAAAACTAAATATCGGAAAAGGAAAAGAGTAATAAATATACGACGTTAGTGCATTGCATTTAGTATGGATGATATGACAAAATAATTGCATTGAAATGTATCCTTAAAAAATTATTGTTCATCACAGTCAGCTTAGGTCCTAAAGCACTATCGGAGTTGGATTAGAAAGAGCTATTGAATTCAAACTTTCTGTGGTAAAATTTTGTTAAGCTATATAAAGTGTTAACAGTAAGAGAAATTTCATATGAAGAAAGCAAGAACGAACTTTGATATAAACAGCTTGTATAAGATGTAAACAGAAATATTTTAGTGTCCAATAAGGTAGAATTTTATTTTTACCATCTTCCATCTTACAAAATAAACATAGAATGGAAAATGAATTAATTTCCTCTGGAAATTGATTGGATTAAATCGAACATCTCTTAAGCATCAATAAATCTATATATTTACAGTTGGAAGGAAATTGTAATAAAGTTATGAAGCATAAGATCTGAGTAGGTTAACATCATATAAGAAGCATTAGGCAAATTATTTTTAGATTACAAAAAATTTATGTTGCATTTGTTAGGTTTCGAACATTTTTTTGTAAGGAAAGAACAACTTTTATGTTAATTCGGTTGATGTGACTAAGTATTATTGTCTGAAAATTATCACGGCTGAGATCGATTTATTATTATTTTTTGTTTACAATTTTTATGTAAAGAGGTTGAAAATTTGTTAAATTTGTTTTTTTGGCATGTTATTTGCATTTTCATGAATAACAGGTTGGAAATTATGAATTTTGCAATTTCTAATATTTTATTATGTGATTAAGTACTATCTGGAAATTATTTCGGTTTATCATTATTATTATTTTGTTTTTATACAATTTCTATGCAAAGGGTGTGAAAATTTGTTAAATTTGAAATTTGTTGATATGTTATTTGCATTTTCATGAATAACAGATTAAAAGTTATGAATTTATTGTTTGAAAATTATCGTGGTAGATTTGGATGTATTATTATTATTATTATTATTATTATTTCTACACAATTTATGTGAGGACAGTTTGAAAATTTGCTAAATTTGTTTTTTTTTACATATTTTTTTACGTTTTTATGAATGACAGTTTGAAGTTATGAATTTTGCAATTTTTAGTATTTTATT
Organism: Poa pratensis; assembly: GCA_947311845.1. Lineage (NCBI taxonomy): Eukaryota > Viridiplantae > Streptophyta > Magnoliopsida > Poales > Poaceae > Poa > Poa pratensis. The sequence goes on along the minus strand of CAMZMU010000043.1, from coordinate 59,318,987 downwards.
ATAATTGTGAAAGTTATGACAAGTAGGACCCACATTTTTGTTTTTTTCCTTTCATAATTCGAAAAATCGTCTCTGGAAATGTTAGAAACTTGACAATGTGGGCCCGCGAGGATGTCACTGGGTGGCGACACGCCGCGCTCGTGCGGTAAAATTCAAATCTGGAAATGTCCTTATTTTAGAAGCGTGGGAATTTGAAAATCATCGAAATGCAAAGAGAGCGTACGTTCGAAAAATTGTTCAGATTTCGGGAAATGTCGTGTGGTAAAATTCAAATTTGGAAATGTCCATTTTTAGAAATTGTGGAAATTTGGGAAATTATTGAACTTGTGTTAGATGTCTAATTTAGCTCAATAATTTGAGGAAATACATTATATGAGAATTTGTGAAATTTAATTTAAATCCAAACTATAATTGGGGATATGAATTTGTATTCTCTGCAATTATTGATGTAATCAAGCATTAGTGAAAAAATTTACCTTCGTATGTTTAGAGGAAGTGCATTTGGATTTTTTTTTTGATATGTTGACTCTTTTTGGAATTTGAAAACATGTTTATTTTTTCCATAAATAGCAAGTATTTATTTCTTCTGATCGGTCGAATATGTTATTCATATTTTTCACGTGGATAGATTAAAAAATATTGTTTTTTTAATACTTTTTATTTTATGCAAATTGTAACTTGTGAGTTGTCGAGTATATATATTTTGGTTTTTGTGCATTTCGTGTGTATGAGTGAAATTGTTGTAATTAGTAAATTAAAATTCTTTAGGTCTTGTGTATTTTTTAAATATATTTTGAAACTTAGAAAGTAATCGAATATTTTTAGAGAGAAAGAATGTCATGGGAAAATACATTTTTTTTTGTAAAATTGTTTGAAATATCGTAATTTTTTAATTCAAATTTTGAAATGTCCACATTTTAAAGCATTGCAGATTTGAAAATTATGGATGTTGTATCTCAAAAGTTGTAAAAAGTTTTAAAAAAAGAAAAGCAGAGGAAAAAAAACAGAAAGAGAACGGAGCCAGGCCGGCCCACGTAGCGGCCCATGTGGCCAGCCCAGGCCCGCGTGGACGTCTTCGTGATGTCACGGGCGGACGGAGCTCGCCGGAGGCGCGCGATGCCGAGCCAGGACGCGCATCTGGGCACGCTGCACGCGCCTGGTCGCGGGGTAGCTGTAGACGGCGGCGCCGCCCATTTTGGGTCGCCGGCGCGGCCGCGGTGGCGCACGGACGGGGCGGAGGGCAGCGGGAGCGCCGTCGACGATTCCGGCGGCCAGGCGGCGTCCCGGCACGCAATCTTCAGCGAGGAGGTGGAGGCAGCGATGGCGGAGACCATGGTGAGCTTAGATCTGTCCGGCGAGGCGCGAAGGAGCTGCGATGCGCGGCGTCGCCGCCGGCGATTTCCGGCGCGCGTGTGATACGTCTCCAACGTATCCATAATTTCTGCTGTTCCATGCTTATATTATACCATTTGCTACATGTTTTATATACACTTCGTATCACTTTTATGCATTTTCTGGGACTAACCTATTAACAAGATGCCACAGTGCCAGTTCCCTGTTTTCTGCTGTTTTTGGTTTCAGAAAGTTACTTCTGGAAATATTCTCGGAATTGCACGAAACAAAAGGCCAGGTCCCTATTTTTCCAGCACGTACACGGAGTCCGAAGGAGAGACGAAGATGAGCCACGAGGTGGCCAAACCACAGGCGCGGCTGGGCCCACAGCCGCGCCTGGAGGTGGTTTGGGCCCCTCGGGGGTCCGCCGACATCGCCCCTTCGCCTATTTATTCCCCGAGACGCGAAAACCCTAAAACACCGAGCCTTTCATCCAGAACATATTCGCTGCCGCCGCCGTCGTCAACCCTAACTCGGGGGGTTCCTGAAGCTCTTCCCGGCACCCTGCCGGAGAGGGGAATCATCACCGGAGGGCTCTACATCGCCATGCCCGCCTCCGGAGTGATGCGTGAGTAGTTCATCCTTGGACTATGGGTCCATAGCAGTAGCTAGATGGTTGTCTTCTCCACTTGTGCCATCATGTTTAGATCTTGTGAGCTGCCTATCATGATCAAGATCATCTTATTGTAATGCTACATGTTGTGTTTGCTGGGATCTGACTTATATTGATACCTATGTGGAGCTGAATATTATATTATCATGTCTATGTCATTTGTGATCTTGCATGCTCTCCGTTACTTGTTGAAGCTTGGCCACGTGAATACTTGTAACTCCAAGAGGGGGTATTTATGCATGATAGTTGGGTTCAACCTCTATTTAACCTGGGATAGTGACAGCAAGTTCTAAGGTTGTAGATGTGTTGTTGCCACTAGGGGTAAAACAGCAATGCTTTATTCAAGGATGAATGTATTGTTTACATTACGCACATTACTTAATGCAATTGTCTGTTGCTTGCAACTTAATACTGGAAGGGGTACGGATGTTAACCGGAAAGTGGACTATTTAGGCATAGATGCATGCTGGATAGCGGTCTATGTACTTTGTCGTAATGCCCAAATGAATCTCATAGTAGACACCACAGCTCACACATGCATGTTATATGCACTTATCAATTGTCAATTGCCCAGCTGTAATTTGTTTACCCAGCATGTTAGTTATCTTATTGGAGAGACACCACTAGTGAACTGTGGACCCCGGTCCATTCTTTTACATCTGAAATACAATCTACTGCAATCATTGTTCTCTACTGTTTTATGCAAACAAACATCATCTTCCATTCGATACGTTTAACCCTTTGTTTTCAGCAAGCCGGTGAGATTGACAACCTCACTGTTAAGTTGGGGCAAAGTAGTTTGATTGTGCTGTGCAGGTTCCACGTTGGCACCGGAATCCCTGGTGTTGCGCCGCACTACACTCCTCCACCAACACCTTCGAAGCAAACCTCGTTTTCCTACTGGTCCGATTAAACCTTGGTTTCATACTGAGGGAAAACTTACTGCTGCACTCATCATACCTTCCTCTTGGGGTTCCCAACTGACGTGTGACGTACAAGCAATTGTTTCTGGCACTATTAACCTAGAGCCACCAACAACGTTTTCTGGCGCCGTTGCCGGGGAAAACAGAATTGCTTCTGCAAGGGGAGTCTCTCACACCCAATCTCTTTACTTTGTTATTTGTCTTGCTTAGTTTATTTTTATTTTGTTTGTTTGCTTTCTCTATATCAAAAACACAAAAAAATTAGTTACTTGTCTTGCTAGTTTATTTTTATTTTGTTTTGTTTGCTTTCTCTATATCAAAAACACAAAAAAATTAGTTACTTGTTTATTTCAGTTTTGTTTTGTTCTTGTCACCATCATGTCTTGTTCCATGCCTGTTGCTATGTCACCTGAGGAATTGATCTTCACTTTTAAACAAGGAGTGAGGAGAATTTTAAAGAAGCTTGGTCTAGAATTAATGATTCCTTTGGTAAAACTGATCCTAAAATGACTTTAAGTTTGCTTCTCACTAGCTTCTACTTTGGTCTAGCCCTTTGTTATAGATATGCTTTAGATGCTATTGTGGGAGGAGATTTCCTTCACTGTGATGGGGATCAAGCTTTTAATGCCATAAAAAAGTTGATTGCAACTTCTAGCTCAACTAATAAATTTGATTCGGCCCTTGTTAGCATCCATGCTAGATTAAACACTCTTGAGACACATATATCTTGTTTAAAGGATGGCTATAATCAAATTCGGGAATATTTTGACTATGTTCCAACAAATTTTGAACCTTCGATGTGGGTCCCTACGGTAAAGGTTGCTATTTGTGGTGAAACCTTTTATGCTCGTTGTGATATTATGTCTGAGTTTTGCCTTATGCCTAAAAGCATTTATGAAACTTTGAATCTTTGGGACTTGCTGAAGGAGGAGAAGGAATAACTCTTACTGATAACTCTGTTATATTTCCCGAGGGGATAGCTGAGGGTGTGTTTACAACCTTTCTTGGGAGAACGGTGTCCACTGATTATCTTGTTATTGAATGTGCAGGGACAGGACAAATTACACTTGGAAGATCTCTGCTCAAATTAATGGGAGCAACCATAGATGTGGGAAAAGGCACTCTGAATCTTACCTCCACACCAAGGTGCGGCCATGTATTCCCCAAACCAAAGAGTAAGTCTAAGGGTAAGAGAGGTAGGCACATGGCCCTTGGTATTGATGTCAATGCTCCTCCACTTGACAACACTTGATTTTCACTTTCTGCGCCTAGCTGAAAGGCGTTAAAGAAAAGCGCTTATGGGAGACAACCCATCGTTTTTATTTGCTGTTATTTTTGTTTTCTTTGAGTCAAGGATTTTTGTTACTTCTGTAGCAACTCCTTTGTATCTTTATTTTATCGCAATGTTGTGCCAAGTAAAGTTCTATATTGAAAGTTGATGCAAGATTTGGATTTCTGCGCAGTGACAGATTTTTAGCTGTCACGGATTTGAGCTTATCTCCCTGTAGAAAATTCAAAAAATTCTGAGAAAAATCACGCATATTCCTGAGATATGTACGCAACTTTCATTATTTTAGGCCAGATCCATCTGAGCAACTTAAGTGCCTCGAAAAAATTCGTCATTCCAGACTGTTCTGTTTTTGACAGATTCTGCCTTTTGTTTTGCATTCGCTCTTTTACTGTGTTTGTGTGGATTTCTTTGCTCCACAAAGCATTGGTGGCTGTAGCTAATGTCCAGAAGCTTTGGGATTGATTGTATCATTACAGAATATGAGAATTTTTGATTATGCACTAACCCTCTAATGAGAACTGTCTTGAGTTTGGTGTGAAGGAAGTTTTCAAGGATCAAGCGAGAAGGGTGATATTATGTGATCAAGAAGAGTGAAAAGCCTAAGCTTGGGGATGCCCCCGTGGTTCATCCCAACCATATTCAGAGAGACTCAAGCGTCTAAGCTTGGGGATGCCCAAGGCATCCCCTTCTTCATCAACAAACTTATCAGGTCATCTCTAGTGAAACTATATTTTAATTCTTTCACATCTTATGCGCTTTACTTGGAGCGTCTGTGTGTTTTTATTTTTGTTTTTGTTTGAATAAATTCGGATCCTAGCAATCCTTGTGTGGGAGAGAGACACGCTCCGCTTTTTCATGTGAATACTCATGTTCTTCACTTATATTTGTTGAGTATTCTTAACTAGCTACTGCAGTGCTTTTAGCTCCTGTTTTTCATGCATCTCTTCGAGCTGTTAGCACTTGTTTATAAATACTCTCTTGCTGCATTATATTATCATTTGGAGAGTTTATGTTTAATAAATTATTGGTGTTTGTTTGGAAGAAAGAAAATGCTACATGTAGTAGTTGGTATTGGAAAAGACATATGCATTCTTGTAGATCATTGTCTTGTTTTGATTTGATGCTTTGCAATTGTTTTGAGCTCTCAAGTAGATCATGTTTAAGCTCTTGCATCATGTAGTTAAAGCCTAGTAGTGGAGAACTACCGTAGAGCTTGTTGAGACTTGGGATGCATATTTGTTCTCTCTAAGGTCTAGATATTTTCTGGTAAAATGTTTGAGCAACAAGGAAGACAGTGTAGAGTCTTATAATACTTGCAATATGTTTTTATGTGATTCTTGCTGTACCGGTTTATACTTGTGTTTGCTTCAAACAACCTTGCTAGCCTAAACTCTGTACTGAGAGGGAATGCTTCTCGTGCATCCAAAACTTGAGCCAAAACCCATGCCATTTGTGTCCACCATACCTACCTACTATGTGGTATTTCCTGCCATTCCAAGTAAATATTTCATGTGCTACCTTTAAACTATTCAAAACTTTATTACTCCTTATTTGTGTCAATGTTTTATAGCTCATGAGGAAGTATGTGGTGTTTTATCTTTCAATCTTGTCATTTACTTCTGACAGACTTTCACCAATGGACTAGTGGCATATACATCCGCTTATCCAATAATTTGCAAAAAGAGCTGGCAACGGGGTGCCCAGCCCCAATTAATTACAACTTTCATTAATAATTCTCTTCACATGTTTTGCCCTGATTTATCAGTAAGCAACTTAATTTTGCAATAGACACTCCTCCATGGTATGTGAATGTTGGAAGGCACCCGAGGATTCGGTTAGCCATGGCTTGTGTAAGCAAAAGGTTGGGAGGAGTGTCATCTATAAAGAAACTAAAATACATGTGTAAACAAAAGAGAAGAGGGATGATCTACCTTGCTGGTAGAATAACGTCCTTCATGGGAGCCGCTCTTTGAAAGTCTGGTTGACAAGGGGGTTAGAGTGCCCACTACCATTCGTTGACAACAACAAACACCTCTCAAATACTTATTTTGTGCTCTCTATATGCTTTCGAAAACTTAAAAAGCTCTAGCACATGATTTAATCCCTGCTTCCCTCTGCGAAGGGCCTATCTTTTACTTTATGTTGAGTCAGTTTACCTACTCCTTTCTATCTTAGAAGCAAACACTTGTGTCAACTTTGTGTGCATTGATTCTTACATATTTACTTATTGCACTTGTTATATTGCTTTATGTTGACAACTATCCATGAGATATACATGTTACAAGTTGAAAGCAAATGCTGAAACTTAATCATCCTTTGTGTTGCTTCAATGCCTTTTACTTTGAATCTATTGCTTTATGAGTTACCTCTTATGCAAAACTTTTTGATACTTGTCTTGAAAGTACTATTCATGAAAAGTTTTTGCTTATATGATTCATTGTTTACTCTTTATCTATTTGTTAGCAAACTATAGATCATTGCTTTGAGTCACTTCATTCATGACATGAGCCTTGCAATATATTGATCAAGATTGTGTGAAAGCATGTCTCCTCAGAAATTATTTGTTGTTATCGTTTTACCTACTCGAGGACGAGTAGAACTAAGCTTGGGGATGCTTGATACGTCTCCAACGTATCCATAATTTCTGCTGTTCCATGCTTATATTATACCATTTGCTACATGTTTTATATACACTTCGTATCACTTTTATGCATTTTCTGGGACTAACCTATTAACAAGATGCCACAGTGCCAGTTCCCTGTTTTCTGCTGTTTTTGGTTTCAGAAAGTTACTTCTGGAAATATTCTCGGAATTGCACGAAACAAAAGGCCAGTCCCTATTTTTCCAGCACGTACACGGAGTCCGAAGGAGAGACGAAGAGAGCCACGAGGTGGCCAAACCACAGGTGGCGCGGCTGGGCCCAGCCGCGCCTGGTGGTTTGGGCCCCTCGGGGGTCCGCCGACATCGCCCCTTCGCCTATTTATTCCCCGAGACGCGAAAACCCTAAAACACCGAGCCTTTCATCCAGAACATATTCGCTGCCGCCGCCGTCGTCAACCCTAACTCGGGGGGTTCTGAAGCTCTTCCCGGCACCCTGCCGGAGAGGGGAATCATCACCGGAGGGCTCTACATCGCCATGCCCGCCTCCGGAGTGATGCGTGAGTAGTTCATCCTTGGACTATGGGTCCATAGCAGTAGCTAGATGGTTGTCTTCTCCACTTGTGCCATCATGTTTAGATCTTGTGAGCTGCCTATCATGATCAAGATCATCTTATTGTAATGCTACATGTTGTGTTTGCTGGGATCTGACTTATATTGATACCTATGTGGAGCTGAATATTATATTATCATGTCTATGTCATTTGTGATCTTGCATGCTCTCCGTTACTTGTTGAAGCCTTGGCCACGTGAATACTTGTAACTCCAAGAGGGGGTATTTATGCATGATAGTTGGGTTCAACCTCTATTTAACCTGGGATAGTGACAGCAAGTTCTAAGGTTGTAGATGTGTTGTTGCCACTAGGGGTAAAACAGCAATGCTTTATTCAAGGATGAATGTATTGTTTACATTACGCACATTACTTAATGCAATTGTCTGTTGCTTGCAACTTAATACTGGAAGGGGTACGGATGTTAACCGGAAAGTGGACTATTTAGGCATAGATGCATGCTGGATAGCGGTCTATGTACTTTGTCGTAATGCCCAAATGAATCTCATAGTAGACACCACAGCTCACACATGCATGTTATATGCACTTATCAATTGTCAATTGCCCAGCTGTAATTTGTTTACCCAGCATGTTAGTTATCTTATTGGAGAGACACCACTAGTGAACTGTGGACCCCGGTCCATTCTTTTACATCTGAAATACAATCTACTGCAATCATTGTTCTCTACTGTTTTATGCAAACAAACATCATCTTCCATTCGATACGTTTAACCCTTTGTTTTCAGCAAGCCGGTGAGATTGACAACCTCACTGTTAAGTTGGGGCAAAGTAATTTGATTGTGTTGTGCAGGTTCCACGTTGGCACCGGAATCCCTGGTGTTGCGCCGCACTACACTCCTCCACCAACACCTTCGAAGCAAACCTCGTTTTCCTACTGGTCGATTAAACCTTGGTTTCATACTGAGGGAAAACTTACTGCTGCACTCATCATACCTTCCTCTTGGGGTTCCCAACTGACGTGTGACGTACAAGCAATTGTTTCTGGCACTATTAACCTAGAGCCACCAGCGTGCGAGGGGAGGGGAGGTGGAAAGTGGTGATGCTTTTGCATAAAGGGCCTTGGTGTTTGTGCAAATTAGAGTCACATCCGTAAAAATAACAACGACAAGAGACGTCTCGCTCTCTCCTCTCCGCTACAGTAAAGGCGAAGGAAAAGGCGATCTTGAGTGCCGCCGGCGAGATTGCTGGTTCCCTCCGCCTCCGGCGCCGCCGTGCGTCGTGAGGTGGGGGGAATCGGTGGATCTCGTCGCGCGGAAGTAGTTAGGTTTAGTTAGTTCTACTTTCTGTCCTCCTCGTCGGCGTCGCTCCGGTGGCGATGAAGGCGTTGGTGATGAATAAGTCCTCCACTTCCTTTCTCCGGTCCGGCGGCGCGCTCGCCGGAGGGAGGTGGAGTTTGTGTACTCCGTGCTGGCGGCCGGTATGGCGATGTGGGCTGCTCTGCATCTTGGAGTTTTTGACCTTCGGGTCGCTCGCCATCGCGTCGTCTTCTTCGGGGGCGACGTGCGGCCCGTGAGGTGGTGTGGTGCTTGTCAGGTACGCTTCTCTGTCCGTGGCTCTCTGGCCGGCCGTGGCGGCGAGGGAGAGCTCGGTGGTTGTTGGTGTCCTGGCTTTGTTGGAGGTGGAGGTGGTGGTCTTCCTTGATGATTCTGCTCCGGCCGGCCGTGGCGGCGAGGGGAGTGGGTGTCTGGAGCCTGGGTGGTCTTGGTGGTTGCCTGGTCGAAGCGGAGGCGGCGGAAGATGGGTGGTTTGAGGATGAGAGTGCCATGGCTGTGTTCGTTCATCGAGAGGGGTGTCCGTCGCGTTGCGGCGGCCGGTTTTGCAGTCGACTACAACTTGTGGAGGTGCTCTCTCCCTCGGGCATGGCGGTACGGCGGCTCCGGCGGAGGCTGAGGCGCTGGGTGACGGGATGGGTCCGATTGTTTTTCTTCCATGTGGCTTGGGGTGTTTAGTGCAAGTTGCTGGGTCTCGATGTAATTTCTGGTTTCCTTTGGGACCTGTATGTAAGTTGTACTGAGCCTCCGTTATATGTAATCGGATCCTGTGGTTGTGTTCAAAAAAAAAAAAAAATTAGAGTCACATCCCTCTTCACGGGAATTTGGGACTGCGGGTTGATGTCTGGATTTGTTAAGGTTTTTTTTTACAAAATGGTCACGAAGATGCTGCTGTGGCCGTAGGATGGAGGATCGACTGCGCGGAGTATGCAACGCACTGTAGAAGTGCAATACTGTAGATAGCACAGTGCCGCGCGTTGGAGCGACGTGGCCGTCTCCTGGCCGTCGGATCGCGCGATCGGAGGGAAGAAAAGCGGGTGACGTGGAGGGTTGGAGTGGAAGGCTAACCGGGTTCTCTTTGATAATTGTAGATAGATTATGTTTCAACAAGATGAGGTCGGCGTAGCTAGGGCCTGCCTGCCTGGGAACGCTGTAATTAAACTTTCACAAGAAAAGTTCAATTCTCTGGACGAAGATGGAGAAAAACAAAATCGTGTGTTCCAAACGGGGGCCTAATGGTGACTGTATACACTATCTCGGCATTCCAGACTGTATGTGCTCTTTCTGCTGCCTTTTGCTTCTCTTTCTCTATGTAATAGCTGCTTCTTGCTTGCTTGCTTGCTTCCTTCCTCCTCCGGGGGTCGTCCTCATCGTCGCCGTAGTCGTAGCCAATAACCTTTTTTTCTTCACCAACGGAACGGGTTCTGCTGTTGGAGGACAAAACTTTAATGAAATCAGCTTATAAGACGAGTGAGGCGAGCTCTCGAGCTGGGACTGATGGTAAAAATGGCTGCACATGCAAGCGAGAGTGTTGGCCTTACCATCCCTTTCTTCTTTTTCTTCTTCTCGATGTACGCCAGCACCTCCTCTGCTGCCCTTTCGACGTCTCCAGATCCTTCAGGTCCACGGGCACGCCATTAATCTAGAGGTCAGACAAGAATGTCCATGCGTGTGCAGTGTGCATTGTTGTTACCTTCTTGGATGGACTGGAGCTCGGCCTCCAGGGCGTCGAGCCGGGTGGCGGCGGCGGCGAGCAGCTCCGCCTTGTCCGCGGGCATCTCGGTGGGCCGCGCGCCCAGGGCGGCCACCTTCTCCTCCAGCCTCCAGGTCGCCCCCCGCTTCACCAGCGCCTCGAATGCGCGCCGACACCGCCATCACCCCGGCCCGTGCCCGCCCCCGCCCCACCGCCCTGCTGGGCCTGCAGGAGCTTGCGGTTCTTGGCCATGGCCTCCATGGTGGTGATGCCCATGCCCGCGTCCATGTCCCGCTTCGGCGCGATCTTGCCCACCCGGAACATGGCCACCACACCCATCACGAACGCCATGAAACCCGTCACACCTGCCGGTCACCCGCGTCGCCGTGCTTGTACGCGTCCGGCAGCGACACGTACATATCTGTCAACAAACGCATAATTAGTCAGAATCAAAGACAAGCGAACACTTCACTTCATTTCTCTGTTTTTTTCATAATTTTTTGTTCTTTTACTTATTTATTCTCGAGATTTGATCAGCTTTACAGCTTCAGAATGCAAGAGTTCACCTCTGGCGAGCGCGAGCTTCTCGGGGCTGACCTCGCCGGCCAGTTGAACTCCATGTTCTTGTCCACCATTGGGAACAGATCATCCGTAGGCGCAGAGCCTCCCTCTTTGCCAGAAGGGCATCCTGCAAATTGTATGCCGGAATGCAACAGATTATGCAAACAAGTTAGAACTAATATGGAAAGTAGTAGTGACTAGCTCGCTACTGTAGCAAATCCGACAAAGGCTAGATGTC